>SJYX01008281.1:178729-209226 GCA_006410675.1 Oreotragus oreotragus
GTGGCCAAAGTACTGGAGTTCCAGCTTTAGCATCATTCCTTCCAAAGAAATCCCAGGGCTGATCTCCTTCAGAATGAACTCAGCCATAAAAAGGAACACGTTTGAATCAGTTCCAATGAAGTGGATGAACCTAGAATCTACTATACAGAGTGAAGTAAGTCAGAAAGAGAAAGATAAATATCATATTCTAACACATATACAGAATCTAGAAAAATATTACTGAAGAATTTATTTATAGGGCAGCAATGGAAAATTAGACATAGAGAACAGACTTATGGACATGGGGAGAGGGGAGGAGAGGGTGAGATGTATGGAAAGAGTAACATGGAAACTTACATTACCATATGTAAAATAGATAGCCAAGGGGAATTTGCTGTATGGCTCAAGAAACTCAAACAGGGGCTCTGTGTCAACCTAGAGGAGGGGGTGATGGGAGGGAGGTTCAAAAGGGAGGTGATATGTGTATATCTATGGCTGATTCTTGCTGAGATTTGACAGAAAACAATAAAATTCTGTAAAGCAATTATCCTTCAATTAATAAATTAAAACAGTGGAAAAAACATATGGGTCTACTGCATAATAATAAAATGTTTTACAAAGTAATACCTTGATGCAGGAAAATAAAATGAATTAAATGCATCTAACTTTATTAGTACTAGTATGAGATGAGATGGCTGGATGGCATCACGAACTCGATGGATGTGAGTCTGAGTGAACTCCGGGAGATGGTGATGGACAGGGAGGCCTGGCGTGCTGCGATTCATGGGGTCGCAAAGAGTCGGACATGACTGAGTGACTGAACTGAACTGAGTACTAGTATATTACATTTTCCATATAATTAACCAATATTTGCCTTGGTTTATTTTGTAAAATTTACCATTATTTTTAATTTTCTATTTACTCTGCAAAAAACTAAATTAAAAAAACCAGATTCCCTTAACTTACTTTATATGTGCCTATCTGTACCTGTGTGCTAAGGCACTGTAGTCATGGACAACTCTTTGCAACCCTATGGACTGTAGCCTGCCAGGCTCCTCTGTTCATGCAATTCTCCAGGCCAGAATACTGGAGTGGGTAGCCTTTCCCTTCTCCAAGGGATCTTCCCAACCTAGGGATCAAACCCGGGTCTCCCTCATTGGAGGTGGATTCTTTACTAGCTGGGCCATAAAGGAAGCCTAAGAATACCAGAGTGGGTAGCCTATCCCTTCTCCAGCAGATCTTCCCCGCCCAGGAATCCAACTGGGGTCTTCTGCATTGCAGGTGGATTATCTACCAACTGAGCTATCAGGGAAGCCTCCTCCTGCCAATGCAGGAGATGTAAGCGACTTGGGTTGGATCCCTGAGTGAGGAAGATATTCTGGAGGAGGGCACGGCAACCCACTCCAGTATTCTGGCCTGGAGAATTCCATGGATTGTATAGTCCATGGGATCGCAAAGAGTCGGACAGGACTGAGCGACTTTCACTTTCATTGTCTTCACCACTAGCACCCCATGGAAAGCTTCAACGTGTTCATCACTAAAGCTGTCAAATTTACTCATATTCCTCTGATAAAGCCATAATGCCACTATTGACCTAAAAAAGAATGACCTGAATGCTCAGGTAACAGCTATCCCATTGTGAACCAGTTAACAATGCACACCTTAATATAATGTACTGATACCAATTAAATTTCATATTTTCATTTCCAGCCTTTAAGAGGAAGGGTTGGTCCTGTAACTGACAGCTGTGACTCTACCCACCTTGCACTATCTGCATGATTTAGGCCAGTTCATTATTCCCCATATTTATTGATTCATTTGAAAATAGGAGATGGACACCATTTTCTATAACCTAGAATGGTCCTCATGATAAAGTGAAAATGGTCTATATAAAGTACCTGGCCAATAGTGAATAGTAAAAAATATTAGTTCTTGTTTTTGCTCAGTACAAAACCAGCCCAAGCAATGCAGACAATTGAATTTAGCTCTTAAAGCCAAGATATAGTGATCACCTGTGGGTAATTTGAAAAAAAAAAAAAAAGTTATAGTTCACCCACATTTGACTTTCCAGCAAAACAACCATCTCTGTGACTGTGATATGATGTGTTATAATATAACTCAAAATCTGAGTCTGTGTTACATAAAACAGAACAAAGACTGACCATCAGTTATATTAAAACAATAAATTTTCTTGGGCTCCAAAATCACTGCAGATGGTGACTGCAGCCATGAAATTAAAACATGCTTACCCCTTGGAAGAAAAACTATGACAAACTTAGACAACATATTAAAAAGCAGAGACATCACTTTGCCAACAAAGGTCTGTATATTCAAAGCTACGGTTTTTCCAATTGTGATGTATGGATATGAAAGTTGGACCATAAAGGAAGCTGAGCACCGAAGAATTGATGCTTTTTTTTTTTTTTAGCAGATAAAACAGACTTTTAAAAAAAATTATTTTACTTTACAATACTGTATTGGTTTTGCCATACATTGACATGAATCCACCATGGGTGTACATGAGNTTTGAAAAAAAAAAAAAAAGTTATAGTTCACCCACATTTGACTTTCCAGCAAAACAACCATCTCTGTGACTGTGATATGATGTGTTATAATATAACTCAAAATCTGAGTCTGTGTTACATAAAACAGAACAAAGACTGACCATCAGTTATATTAAAACAATAAATTTTCTTGGGCTCCAAAATCACTGCAGATGGTGACTGCAGCCATGAAATTAAAACATGCTTACCCCTTGGAAGAAAAACTATGACAAACTTAGACAACATATTAAAAAGCAGAGACATCACTTTGCCAACAAAGGTCTGTATATTCAAAGCTACGGTTTTTCCAATTGTGATGTATGGATATGAAAGTTGGACCATAAAGGAAGCTGAGCACCGAAGAATTGATGCTTTTTTTTTTTTTTAGCAGATAAAACAGACTTTTAAAAAAAATTATTTTACTTTACAATACTGTATTGGTTTTGCCATACATTGACATGAATCCACCATGGGTGTACATGAGTTCCCAATCCTGAACCCCCCCTCCCACCTCTCTCCCCATATCATCTCTCTGGGTCATCCCAGTGCTTTTGAACTGTGGTGTTGGAAAAGACTCTTGAGAGTCCCTTGGACTGCACGGAGATCCAACAAGTCCATCCTAAAGGAAATCAGTCCTGAATATTCAGTGGGAGGACTGATGCTGAAGCTGGAACTCCAATACTTGACCAACTGATGTGAAGGACTGACTCATTGGAAAAGACCCTGATGCTGGGAAAGATTGAAGGTGTGAGGAGAAGGGGAGAACGGAGGATGAGATGGTTGGATGGCATCACCAACACAATGGAAATGAGTTTGAGCAAGCTCCAGGAGACAGTGAAGGACGGGGAAACCTGATGTGCTGTAGTCCATGGGGTGACAAAGGGTCAGATATGACTCAGTGACTGGACAACAACGACATATTAGAACAAACAGTTGTGTCTCTGCACAATGTTTTCTCTTCTCATTCAAAGATGAAAGCACTTATGCAGATGCATTTTAAGGTGATTTCCACTCAGAATGAAATGGGTCCCAGGAGCTCTGCCATCTTAGAATGTTTGTTGCCTCATTCATCTTTTTGTCCACTTTCCCTAGTAACAAGAAAAGCAAATTCATGAATGGTAGCTTTAATATGTGGTGTGTGCTATTGTGTTAGAAATACAGGACTTTTTTTTCCCCCTATGAGTGTAGGCTATGACCTTGGCCTCATTAACACTACATTTTAGCCTAGGGAACTCCAGTGGGTTATGAAGTTATGAAAGCTACTATATCTTACTAGGCTGAATCTTTCAACAATTCCAAGGCACTGGGCAGAAAGGAGAAAGAAACGGACTGCATAAGAAAATTAAGCCACAATTATTTTTTAACTTGTTTTTCAAAACTAGGATAGAACCTTTTCACAAGGAAGTAATGTGGATCATCCTTATTGAAAATATTATCTTTACCACTGCACCATTTTAAAATAGCTTTTTCTATATGTATACTTTACAATTTTTCATTACTTTTTTAAATTGAGTACAATTGATTTACAATGTTGTGTTACTTTCAGGTATACAGCAAAGTGATTCAGTTTTCAGTAGGTCCTTATTGGTTATCTATTTTATTGGGTTGGCCAAAAGTTCACCTGAGTTTTTTCCATGACACAGAATGAGGTTTCCCAGGTAGTGCTAATGCAGGGGACACAACAGATGTGGATTCAATCTCTGGGTTTGGAAGATCCCCCTGGAGGAGGAAACAGCAACCCACTCCAGTATTTTTGCCTGGAAAATTTCATGGATGGAGGTGCCTGGCAGGCTATAGTCCATGGGATCACAAAGAGTCAGACATGACTGAGCACATGCACATACTCTCACATAACATGGAAGGGAAATAATTCTATAGAATGGAGATATTATAACTCTATACTTTCAGTTAGATGCTGTGCTCCTCATCTAATAGGTAAACTTTAAGTGCACAAAGGGTTTCATTAACAGGCTGGGAAAGTGTAAAAGCCAAGCAGAAACAAGCTGTCAGAGATAGTTTAATATAAGTCTCCTCTGAGGAGTTGAAAACATCATCACATTTGCTTCCTGCTATTCATCTGCCCCTCTGTGATCTTTATCTCCCTATAATAAAATATTTATAGCCAGAATCCAGCATCCCTTCCTCTTTCTTCCCTGTTGGAATAAGGAGTGTTCTGTTTCCATGGGAGAAAACAGCAACATTATAGGAACACTAAAATTTGAATACATAACTTTGGGGAGTAGTATTGGGTTGGCCAGAAAACTTGTTAGGGTTCTTCCATACCATCTTATGAAAATCCTGAGTGAACTTTCTGACCAATGCAATCAGAAACTTACTGCACTCAGGAAGGGATTTTCTTTCTTTCAAAGCAAGATAACTGTGACATATGGGACTGAAAGCTTACAATAATTATTAATATTCACACCCTGTTTGACTGCACTGAACTCTCTCAAGGGAATCTTCTTGGGAACCTACAGAATTACTTCCTCTCTTTGGATGTCCTCAAATATAGATTGAGCACTATTTTGTTTTTCTTTTCAGGTAATAATGAAACTCAATTAAAAAAAAAACTCACCTTTCTCTATAGGAAAATATCCTGTTTGAACAGCATCTATTTCTGAGACATTTGCCCTAAGCTAATGGAGGGACTGAGCTTTTTAGGACTATGAATTATAGGTAATATTCACATGTTAGGGCTCATTTCAAATGGAAGAGCAGCTTGGAATGTATTGGCTTTCATCTTAGAGTCACTGTTCTTTGTACAGGAAAACCAAGTGAACCGTTAAATTTTGATATGTTGGTTTCCTAGTCCAGTAGAAAAAGCACTTAAAAGTTTGTAACTGCTAGATACCCAAAGTTCTAAGCACACTGGCACATACTTGCTTTTGAACGTAATTAAATAATTTTGTGTCTGGATCTCCTTGTCTTCGACTCATGGTAATGACAGCTTGGAGATATACTCACATTTTTCAGAGGATTAAGTGAGATGATATGACATGGAGCACTGTGCAACATTAGATTTAGCAAAGTTACTTAAATCCTGAAGTGCTTGCGTTATACAGAAATTAACTTAATCACATACAGAAAACAAACATAACATCTCAAAACCTGGCAATAATGTCTCTGCAGTACAAAGACTGTCTAATCTCCACTTCAGTGGATGTGTACCTGTCCAAGATGAGCCTGCTGAAGTTACATTTCCAAAGATGAAGACTGGATGGAAAGATGGTGGGGACAGAAGTGGGGAAAGAGAGTTGCTTTTTGGTCGCTAAGTCGTGTCCAAGTCTTCTGCAACCCCATAGATTGTAACTCACCAGGCTCCTCTGTTCATACGATTTTCCAGGCAAGAATACTGGAGTGGGTTGCTGTGCCCTCCCCTCCAGGGGATTGTCCTGACCCTGAGAGCAAACCTGTGTCTTTTGCACTGGCAGGCAGGTTCTTTACCACTGAGCTACCAGGGAAGCCCAGAAAAATGGATCCCCCTCCCACTAAAAAAGCTAACTAACAGGAAGCTCATTTTTATAACCACTCTCCTCTCTAAAGCAGAAGGTCTTGACTAGGGGTTTTAACTTCAAGTCTCTGGGATCCTTTAGATAGATTCATGAGTTCTATGAATTTGAATGGGAAAGAAATTATCTTTATTTTCATTAGCCTTTAACAGACAATAAATATTGTAAAGATAAGTGATCAAGAAAACACAGACCTTTTCACATGATATTATAACTACTGCAGATACCTTAAAATATCATTTGCACTCATGACCACTTTGACTAAAAGGCAGTTATTAGATGTGCCATTAGATCTTATACTTCAAAATCAAGAAACCCATATTACCACAACACAAATTTATTTAATGTTTTAATAACTCAGTGTCCATTAAACTTGGCTTCCTTTATAACCTTAGGCACTTTATTTTATGCATTTTAAAACATTATTCGGACACTGTGGTTACCCAACAATTCCACTCCTAGGTATATACCCCAAAAAACTGACAATAGAAACTCAAACAAATATTGGGCCTTCTCAGGTAGCACTAGTGGTAAAGAACCCCCCTGCCAATGCAGAAGATATAAGAGACATGGGTTTGATCTCTGGGTTGGAAAGATCCCCTGGAGAAGGGCATGGAAGTATTCTTGCCTGGATAATCCCATGGGAGAGGAGCCAGATGGGCTACAGTCCATAGGGATGCTAGGAGGTGGACATGACTGAAGCAACAGAGCATGCACGCAAACAAATATTTGGTACAAGAGTGTAGCAGTATTATTCACAATACTAAAAATAAAAAATAAAAAAGAAGAAAGAAAAGAAAAAGAAAAGAAACAACCCTAATGTTTACCAACCAGATGGATGGATAAAGGTGGTATATTCATACAATGGAATATTATTCAGGCATAAAAGAGAATGAATATGGATACATGCTACAGTATGGATGAACCTCAGAAATATGCTAAATGGCCAAAGGCAGACACCAGAGGCCACATGTTGTATGAGTCCACTTAAACAAAATATCTAGAACAGGAAAACCCATAGAAAGAGAAAGCACAGTAGGGGGCCCACAGGCTTGGAGGACAGGAAAATAAATAGAACTGCATAAGACAATAAACTGTGGAAAATTCTGAAAGAGATGGGAATAAAAGACCACCTGATCTGCCTCTTGAGAAAGCTGTATGCAGGTCAGGAAGCAACAGTTAGAACTGGACATGGAACAACAGACTGGTTCCAAATCGGGAAAGGAGTATGTCAAGGCTGTATATTGTCACCTTGCTTATTTGACTTATATGCAGAATATATCATGAAAAACACTGGGCTGGAGGAAGCACAAGCTGGAATCAAGATTGCCAGGAGAAATATCAATAACCTCAGATATGAAGATGAACCACCCTAATGGCAGAAAGTGAAGAAGAACTAAAGGGCCTCTTGATGAAAGTGAAAGAGGAGAGTGAAAAAGTTGGCTTAAACCTCAACATTCAGAAAACCAAAATCATGACATGCGGTCCCATCAGTTCATGGCAAATAGATGGGGAAACAGTGGCTGACTTTATTTTTCTGGGCTCCAAAATCATTGTAGATGGTGATTGCAGCCATGAAATTAAAAGACACTTACTCCCTGGAATGCAAGTTATGACCAACCTAGACAGCATATTAAAAAGCAGAGACATTGCCAACAAAGGTCCATCTAGTCAAGGCTATGGTTTTTCCAGTGGTCATGTATGCATGTGAGAGTTGGACTATAAAGAAAGCTTAGCACTGAAGAACTGATGCTTTTAAGTTGTGGTGTTGGAGAAGACTCTTGAGAGTCCCTTTGACTGCAAGGACATCCAACCAGTCCATCCTAAAGGAAATCAGTCCTGAATATTCACTGGAGGGACCGATGCTGACGCTGAAACTCCAATATTTGGCCACCTGATGCGAAGAGCTGACTCATTTGAAAAGACCCTGATTCTGGGAAAGATTGAGAGCAGGAGGATAAGTGGATGACAGAAGATGAGATGGTTGGATGGCATCGCCGACTCAATGGACATGAGTCTGAGTAGACTCCAAGAGTTGGTGATGGACGGGGAGGCCTGGAGTGCTGTAGTCCATGGGGTCACAAACAGTTGGACACAAATGAGCAACTGAACTGAATATTCTATTTACAGAGGTACCAAAATTTCTGTATCCATTTATCTGTCAATGGATGTTTAGGTTGCTTCCATATCCTAGCTATTGTAAAATGTGCTGCAAAGAACACTAGGGTACATATGTCTTTTTCAGTTATGGTTTTCCCAGAGTATATGCTCAGTAGTGGGATTGTTGGGTCATATGGTAGTTTTATTCCTAGTTTTTCAAGGAATCTCCATACAGTTCTCCATAATGACTGTATCAATTTACATTCCCACCAACAGGATAACATGGTTCCCATTTCTCCACATCCTCTCCAGCATTTATTGTTTGTAGATTTTTTAATGGTGGTCTTTCTGATCAGTGTGAGGTGATACCTTGTGGTAGTTTTGATTTCCATTTCTCTAATAGTGAGTGATGTTGAGCATCATTTCATGTGTTTGTTGGCCATCTGTCTGTCTTTGGAGAAATATCTATTTAGATGTTCCACCCATTTTTTTGATTGGGTTGTTTTTCTTCCTTGTTTTGAGCTTGCATGAGCTACTTGCCTGTTTTGGAGATTACTTGTCAGTTGTTTCATTTGCAATTATTTTCTCTCATTTTGAGGGGTGTCTTTTAATTTAACTTATCGTTTCCTTTGCTGTGCAAAAACTTTAAGTTTAATTAGGTCTCATTTGTTTACTTTTGTTTTTATTTCCATTACTCTAGTCGGTGGGTCAGAAAGGATCGTGTTATGATGTAGGTCAAAGAGTATTCTGTTTATGTTTTCCTCTAAGAGGTTTATAGTTTCTGACCTTACATTTGAAATCTTTGCTATTGCACACTTAATAGAATCAGTATAGTATAAACCTAACTTTTACATGTGCTGGGAACCCAAAAATTTCCTGTGACTTTCTTCATTGTGACATTTTTTTGTTTTACTGCTGTGTCTAGAACTGAACACACAATATCCCTGAGGCATGCCTGTAATATCCAGGAGAAACATATGCCATGAAGAAAAATAAAACTGGGCAAGCATGAGAGTGAAAGGAAGCTACTGGGAGAAGAGATCAAGAAAGACTCCTAAGAGACGGCACTTGAGGAGAAACTTGAATGAGGAAAATGAGCATTACAAATAGGGCCGCCAGTATTCCAGGCTATGAAGACGGCATCTGCAAATGTCCTGAGGTCATGACTGTTTCTAGAGCGCTGAAGGGCCTGTGACCATAATGGAGTCCGCAGAAAAGAATGGTATAAGCATGAGATAGGGCAAGCAGCTAGTGATCAGACTGTGGATGGCCTAACAGGGAATGGTAAAGATTTGGGGTTTTATTATAAATTTGATGGGGAAGTCACTGGAGAGCTTCAAGTAGAAGGTGGCATTTTGATTTACATTTGAAAACTATTCCTAGGTTTGGGGAAACATTATAGGAAAGCAGTGTATTAGTTAAGGGGCTGGTTAGGTAGCACAGGTAAAGGATGATAGCGGCTTGCACTTCGGGTGGCATGGTGTGGGCAGTGAGAAGTGGTCTGACTCTAGACATACTTTCAAAGTATTGATGACCACTTGATGGGTTGGCTATGGTGCAAGAGAACCAGGGTGGGTAGCAGTCTACCTGGGGAACAGCTGGAGAGGAGCGCATTTACATGGTGCCTTTGTCCCTTTGGGTTGCAATAACAAAGTGTCACAGACTGGGCAGCTTATGAGTGAATGAGTGAGTGAGTGAAGTCGCTCAGTCATGTCCAACTCTTTGCAACCCCATGGACTAGTAGCCTACCAGGCTCCTCCCTCCATGGGATTCTCCAGGCAAGAGTACTGGAGTGGGTTGCCATTTCTTTCTCCAGGGGATCTTCCCGACCCAGGGATCGAACCCGGGTCTCCCACATTCCAGGCAGACACTTTAACCTCTGAGCCACCAGGGAAGCCCTTATAAGCAACAGAAATTTACTTCTCACAGTTCTGGAGGCTCGAAGTCTGAGAACAGGAGGGCAGCAGCGTAACTGGTGAAGGCTCTCCTCCAGGCTGTATCCTCATGTGGTGGGAGGGGCTAGGGAGCTCAGTGGGATCTCTCATAAGTACACTAACTCCATTCTTGAGGCTTCCACCCATATAGACCTAATCACTACCTCAAAACCCCACCCACTAACACCATCATCTTTGGAGGTTATAATGTCAACATAGCCATTTTGTAGAAGATATTGACACTCAGATAATAGCAAGTATGTTGGTCAAGAAAATCAAGGGTTCAGTTTTGGATAAAGTGATTAAAAAGAATTGTCCAAAGTGATTAAAAAGAATTGTCCAAACTCCTTTTTCACTGTACCCACACTTTTCACCAAGTAACTTCTTAGGTCATTCCCTCTCTGATTCTAGGTTTGGTTATGTGGCTTGATTTAGAGAGGTCATGACTGTTCATAGAACACTAAACAGACACAGCAGTTTCCCTATATTTTCAAGTGCTTGTGTTTTTTTAATTTTTCATGTCTATCATTACCAAGAAAACAGGTCCAACGTAGCTGAAGCAGAAGAGAGACACTGGAGACAGACAGTATGGTCCTGGCAGTAAGAAATCCATAAAGAAACTGAAGCATCAATAAAGGAATGAACCACAACACCCAGGCTTCCTCTTGGACTAGTTCACTGTCGAAAAAATTATCTTTAATTTATAGTTTAAGAAAGCTTATTAAAGCTTTTGGTGTCAGGGAATTCTATTTTTACAGATTATGATCATATTTTGAGAAACGTCTCAAGTATAAGATTTCAGGGCATTTCTGGATTTCTTTGAATTACCAGCACTCACTCAGCTACTAGCTCATCATCAATGTCTTCATGGTTTTTGCTTCTGATACTTCCTGCAGGATAAAGAACAGAGATAAATGTACCATGAAGCCAATAAAGCTAAAAGCTCAAGGTCATTCATTTGTTCATGGACATCAAGGCCTCGGCCTGGGAAGGACCCTAGCAATATGTTCACATGGTCATATATTTTTGAAGATTATGCAAAGGTAAGATCTTTTAACAGCAACTGGTTAAGAGAACTGTCTCTTTGTAATTTAACTTCCTACATTACACTTCACTATATGTTGCATGGAATTGGGGTGGCTGTAGTTATTTGGGGACTCTAGCTGAGGATATATTTGAGTCGGAGATTAATTTGGTTAGTTAATGGTGGGATATATTTATGTGTTTTGCAGTCAATTTCCATTACAGTCCAGTTTTTGCTAGTTATTCCAAGCACAGCAATGCCATCCAGGAAATCTCCAACACCTCCACATATTGACTAACTCAGCATCACAGCATAAATATGCAGGGCCTGAAAGTATATTGCAATGTAAGTGTTTCCTGCAGCTCTGGGTATATGTGAAACGGGGAATGCTGCCTTTTGTAAAGCTCCTTAAGCCTTGTCACATGGGCACAACAGCACAAGAAGTATGCAGAAATGTATTTTCAAAGATGCACAGAACTTTTGTAAGTTGATGTAGTTTGAACATATCATTTAATAGCACATGGAAAGTTGTTTTGAAGGTATCATTAAAACAAGTGAGAAACTAAACCTCTAAGAAAGGTACTTTTTATATCTTTATTTAAGAATGGAATAAAGACCTTAAAAATTAAATATGAAATGAACAGTTGATTAAATCAATAGAAATTATTCTGATGTTGAAGTCTTTTGTATTAAAATAATGTTCAGATCACATCCAAAGCATTCATTAGGAGGAAAATGGTGAATAGAAGTAAAAACTGGTTCTTATTTGATAATTTAATTAATAAAAAAGGATGAATCATATGAATACTTGGGCATATTTCTATTTTTCAATTTGGCAAAAATAAGGATTATGAAGATAAAATTCATCGTAAAACAAACAATGACAAGTCACTGGTGATGTGGTTAATCAATTTAAAGAGTATTCAGATTAGTCATTGTACAAGCAAATTTCAATTATTGTGAAACCTTATGGCTCACACATTCAAGAAATATGGTAGAGGTGTTTCAAAATTTGATAATTCTAAAAAAGTTTACATACCACTACTGATAACAAGATGTGATGCCCAAATAAGCTTTTCTAGATGTCAGTAAAAAATAAATTTCAGTCAGACATCTTAAAGAGAAAGCTGTATTATGATTTTATTTTCTCTGCAGAAGGATGTTTCAAAATAATTTTTATATTTAAAGGTAAAGAGATAAAGCATTTTGTGCCAACATATACAGTGGCCAAGATATTAGAGAGGTGGTATGGCATTCTATTAATAAAAATATACTGCTATTCTGATTTTGTGATATTTGCATTGTTAGCTTATTAACTTCATAATTTGTTATGAATTATTACCTCATTCTAAATATTCACATTCCTACCTAATTTTGTATTTACAGGCACACGTCTTTAAGTCATGGATCTTTAGGTTTATGAATCATGTATGCTGTGCCATTGGTTACTTTTCCCTGATACGACTGCTCAGAAGTTTACATTTAAAAAATCAACTAAAATGTTTACATGAAGCACAACAGCAGTTCAATCAAAGTAGAAATGTCAGAGTGAAAATGCAGCTGCCTCAGCAACCATCTCCCTTTGTGATGGTTACACTGCAATTTCACTATGGTATTCGTTTTCAACGGGGTGGTTTGTTTCAATAAACTGAAGTTCCCAAAAAGGGTAAGTGATTCAAAGCGAAAGCGATATTAACCAAATGCATGACAAAATGGAGCATAAGAATTAAAACAAGCAAAGAAATATAAATAGAACTTTGATTATATGGTTGCAAGAAAGAAAGCAGATGGATTTTTATGAAGTAAAGTGTCAGTGCCCAAAGCAGAACAATCAGCTATATGTGCTATCAATAGAAACTAAATAAATATGCCCTGGAAGGTGTTTAATTAATTCAATAGAACACAAAAAGTGTAAGTTGTGAATTCTAATAACTGATTCAAAGATTTAACCATTTAAGGGTTTTCTTAAAATTTTTAACCATCTAGTGTAGTTGCTGAAGATATATGGCCTTTGTCTTTTTTCTAGAAATTCTACCAATTCTAGAATTTGGATCCAGTGAATATCAAACCCGTGAACACTTCATTTAGCCTACAGTAACTGAGTCATACTTCAACTTTTTTGAATTAAGAAGGAAATACAGTGCTTTCTTAAGAGGCAAGAAAATTCAATTTATTTAAAACATTTTTTTAAGCTTTGGCAAATCAAATATTGTCATGGGTATACTCCATGTTAGACACTGCAAACTGAGATGTAAGTATAAAATCTCACTATTTAACCAAGGTGATGTTTAAAATAATTGAAATAGGGGTACATAATATTATGTCTTATTACTGATGATGTTAACCTTGATCATTCAGTTAAGGTATATCTGCCACTTAGTGAAATATAACTATTCCCTGCTCCTTTGTCATTCATAAGTATCTTAGGAGTTAAACCTTGAGATTATGCAAATATCCTATCCTCCACCAACTTTAGTCTTTGTATCTATCAGAGGATTGTACCTGCAACAATTATCACTGTGGTATCTGCCTAATGGTAATTTTCTCTTTCATTCTTCCACTGGACTGTAATCCATGTTATTTATTAATTAGAACTCTTTCCTAAAAGAGAGTACCCCACCACCCCACTTATTTCTGTAGTTATTTATATCACCAAGGAGTCAGGAGTACTTATTTTATTTCACAAGTTATAATCCAAAACTTTAATTATATATTAGGTTGCTCACAAAGTCCCAGTTTTGGCCCTTTGGAACTCCTCCTGGTTCATATGTCCTTTCGACATTCTCCTATTCTTTTTTCAAGAAACACACACATTCCAGGCAATTCTCATATTTTTCCCACCCCAGCCATGGAACCAACTACTTCTCCAAAGAACTCAGAATCCTTTTATTGGAAAATGGCTTTTTGTTTAAACATCAAGGATCTGGGTGCTGTGTATGCTTTCTGCTATTTGAGGATCACTCATCTTAGGCTTTCTCAGTGGACAGAGTCAAGAAACATATGTATGTATAGTAACCTATGCCCATACTCATATCTGTAATCACACATAACCTCAGTTTAATCACAAGAAGCCATGAGACAATTAGCCTTTCTACCAAACGACTGACTGGCATACTTCAAAAGTGTCAGGTTCATGAAAGAGAAGAAAAGAATGAGTAACTGTATGATTGGAGGAGATTGCAGAGACAATTAAATATGATGTGGGAGCTTGTATTGAACAAAGAAAAACATTAATGAGAAAACTGATGAAATCAAATAGGGTCTATACCTTAGTTTATGGCAGGCGTTGGCACATGGCACAACCCATGGACCTAATCTGGTCTGCCACTTGTTTCTGAAATAAAATTTGGACACACTCTCATTTTCCACATACGGTCTATGACTTTTTTTGTGCTACAAGGACAGAGCTACGCAGTACTGGCAGATACCTAAGAGAGTTACTCTCTAGTCTTTAACAGAAAAAGTGCCAGCTCCTGGTTTATAGTCTTGTACCTAATTTTGTATCCACAGGCACACCTCCTTAAACCATTTTTAAATCCTGTGTTTGGCAACTGTATTATGGTTAAATAAAATGTTAACATTAGGGATGAATAGTGTACAGAGACTCTTTGTACTATTTCTGCAATTACTCCATGGCCTAAAATTACTTCAAAAAAATTTAATTGAAATAGGTGCCAACATAAAAAAAAAGGAAAATTCGCATAAAATTTCTGTATTTGTGGGTTTTTTCCTTCAAATCAGGATGCTTGATAACAGTGCCCAATAATCAAAAGAAAATGAAAGTTGGGATTTATGGATAACATGTCTGATACTGCTGTTATTGACTTGCCACTGACTTTGATAGCATCAGAACCCTGACATTTTTTGCCATGAATATTATTGAAAAGATCACATTTCCTACTCTTTATTTTAGCCATGTATAGTTAATGCTTTGGTGAGAAAAGGAAGGGTCATTAAAAAGGGTCAGAAGTCTGGCATGAGTCCTATTTATCCTTCCCCTTTTCTCCTGTCCTTGCCCAGACAATCAACATGATGGTTAGAGGTCCAGTGGACACTGATATCATGGCAGCTTGGGTGAATACTACTAGCCAAATCTCAATGTTGTTTACAAAAACTGGGGGCTTCATTCACTGAAATATTTTTGATAGAATATGTGTCCTTGGTGAACAAGCAAGCACTAAAGTAGCACTGCCCAAGAGAAATGCAATATTCAGCACAAATATGAGTCACAAATCCAATTTTAATTCAGAGAAGGCAATGGCACCCCACTCCAGTACTCTTTCCTGGAAAATCCCATGGACGGAGGAGCCTGGTAGGCTACAGTCCATGGGGTCTCTAAAAGTTGGACATGACTGAGCGACTTCACTTTCATTTTTCACTTTCATGCATTGGAGAAGGAAATGGCAACCCACTCCAGTGTTCTTGCCTGGAGAATCCCAGGGGCAGAGGAGCCCGTTGGGCTGCTGTCTATGGGGTCGCACAGAGTCGGACACAACTGATGCGACTTAGCAGCAGCAGCAGCAGCTGCATTGGGCTTCCCAGGTGGCAGAGCAGTAAAGAATCTGCCTGCAAATGCAGGAGACACAAGAGACAGGTTTGATACCTGGGTGGGGAAGATCCCCTGGAGGAGGAAATGGCAACCAACTCCAGTATTCTTGCCTGGGTAATCCTCTGGACAGAGGAGTCTGATGGGCTACAGTCCACGGGGTCGCAAAGAGCCAGACACGACCAAACGACTAAGAATACACACATAATAACTTCACTAAAAAGGTAAAAGAACCAGGCAAAGTTGTAATAATGCGTTTTACACCAACATAATCAAAATACTATTTCAACAGTTGCCAATGGGATATTTTCATTTATGTTTTCATACTAAACTTTGAAATCTACTGTATACTTTATACTTAAGGCACATCTCAACTGGAAGCAGTCACATTTCAAGTTCTCAACAATCACAGGTGATTAGTGGTTTCCATACTGGGAAGTGAAAGTTGCTCAGTCATGTCTGACTCTTTGTGACCCCATGGACTAGATAGTCCATGGAATTCTCTAGGCCAGAATACTGAAATGGGTAGCCTTTCCCTTCTCCAGGGGATCTTCTGAACCCAGGGATCGAACCTAGGTCTCCTGCACTGCAGGAGGATTCTTTACCAGCTGGAAGCCACAGGGATGCCCAAGAATACTACAGTGGGTAGCCTATCCCTTCTCCAGCAAATCTTCCTGACCTAGGAATTGAACCAGGGTCTCTTGCATTGCAGACAATTCTTTTTTTTTTAATATAAATTTATTTACCTTAATTGGAGGCTAATTACTTACCAACTGAGCTATCAGGGAAGCCCCACAAGTCTAGAATACTCTATGACTTACTGTGAGGTGTTAAAGATCTTAGGAGTGATTGTAATCAGAGAAGAAAAAGGATGAAATTATAACTATAATAGAATAATGAATTTTCCAATAAGAATATGATAGAAATTATATTAGCAAAACAAAAGTGAAAAGTGAAAGTGAAAGTCCCTCAGTCATGTTCCAACTCTTTGTGACCCCATGGACTGTGTATTCTCTAGGCCAGAATACTGGAGAGAATAGCCTTTCCCTTTTCCAGGGCATCTTCCCAGTCCAGGGATTGAACTCAGGTCTCCTGCATTGCAGGCAGATTCTTCACCAACAGAGCTATCAGGGAAGCCCAGCAATACAAAAGTTCATACCAACTAGTTGGATTTGTTTAGTTTTATAGTATGGCAATGTTAAAGCATATACTCTGCAGCATGTGCATGCTAAGTAGCTTCAGTCGTGTCTGACTCTCTGCGACCCCATGGACTATAGCCCTCTAGGCGCCTCTGTCCATGGGATTCTCTAGGCAAGAATACTAGAGTGGGTTGCCATTTTTGCCTCCAGGGGATCTTCCCAACCCAGAGACTGAACCCATATCTCTTATGTTTCCTGCACTGGCAGGCGGGTTCCTTACCACTAGTGCCACCTGGGAAGCAATATAGAAGTATATCATTAGAAATTGGGGGTTCTCTGGTGACTCAGCTGGTTAAAAAAACAAACAAACAAACAAAACAACCCCACCCTGAATGCCAGAGACACAAGAGAGGCGAGTTTGATCACTGGGTGGGGAAGAGTCTCTGGAGAAGGAAATGGCAATCCACCTCAGTGTTCTAGCCTGGAAAATTCCATCAACAGAAGAGCCTGGTGTGTTACAATCCATGGGGTTACAGAGAGTCAGACACCACTGAGCACAAACACACACACACACATCACTGGAAATTGTCTCACTTATAACTCAAATATTTTGTAGATAAAGGAATTATTGGGATATTAAATTGTGCCAAAATAAAGCCTATTAAACTTTAGTTAAACATCCCAAACATATAATGAAACATTTATTTACATCCTGCAACACTAGGTAATAAAACATAGGTGTTCTGCAGTGAATATAAATGTCAAAATTAATAGACAATTTTATAAACAGCTTTCAAAGTGATTATTAGACTTTAGGGCAGGATTCATTTACATTAAAAATTGACATGCAAGGATTTTCTCCAGAGTCAAATGAAGTCATTAAAAAAAAAATCTATAAATTAGGTCAAATAAAAGGTATAGAGATCAGGTTGCATGTTAACAAGCCATAAAACATTTAGGCAAAAATTAAAGCTGTGCAGAAAATTAAATATTTTTCTGAAAGTATTTGAAGAAAAATATTCTTAAACAGCTTATGTACTTTAACACCAATAAAACAGTTTGAAGGCTTAAGGCTGTCAAATACCTGATAATTCAATAATACCTAGAGTATGTGCTTTTTGTGGTAGACTTTCATTTGCATTCCTTGAGATTGTAAGACAAATAATTTGCACCAAATCTAAATGGCAAAAGTTACACATTTAAAAAGCTGACTATATATTGTTCTGGCATTCTCTGTAGAAGAAATGGGATAAACATAAGAGTAAAAAGTAGGAAAAAAAAAATAACTGAGAATCCCAGGACCCAAGATATTCTTGACATTTTGGTCTACCTCCTTCCACACTAATACTAGCATAATTACTGCTGACAGATCTTGTTGATACAATAAACTCAGGGGGTCTTCCTGTAGGTCATATTCCACCAACAGATCTGCTAATCACTCTTGGAAAATATATACCCTCACACTCTCTTCTCCTACACAGTCAGCTTTCTGAAGGCTGCAGAGAGTTCCTTTAATCTGGAGTTGATCTGTTGGTATCTTCTCTCATGTGCTCTTCCCTGTACATCATCCCCCCTCAATCAAAACTCAACACCTGTATAATAAGACCTCCGTCTCAACACACTTTCTTTCAGTTAGCTCAAAGCTTTGTAATGCTCCTATTTAAGAATAATAAAAAAATCGTTGCTTGCATAGAGACACAGATTACCAGCTTTGCTTATTTATAACATTAGAACAGTAGAAATATCTGGAAGAAACATCATCTTTTACCTCATACTCACTAACAACATTGGTACTGGCTATAAATACAGCCCTTTGGTTCTATTTTACTGGGCTTTATTTTGTGCCTGGAAGAATCTACTTTCTCAGAAATAGATTCAACAATAAATATTTATCAAGGTCTTAACAGGGCAGACTGGGAACAGGGCAGACTTTGGATTCAGGGCAGGATAGTGAATTGTGCGTGAATCAGATATGGTCCTTTGGTTTCACAAAAGTAATAGTTTAATAGGGAAGATGGTCATTAGTAAACTAAGCAAATGAATAAATATTTACATACTGGCATCAATGTACTAAAGGCAATAGACAACTGATGCTGAGGGGGAGAACACAAGATAGCCAATCTTAGTTATTGACCAGAATTCAGGAAGAACTGACAAAAATTCAGGAAGTTTCCCACTTTCTACATCAAAACTGAGCTTTCCGCTCAGAAGCATGTCACTGTGGTAAAGGAGGCCAGGACAAAATAAAAGTTAATAGTTTAATAGGGAAGATGGTCATTAGTAAACTAAGCAAATGAATACATATTTACATACTGGCATCAATGTACTAAAGGCAATAGACAACTGATGCTGAGGTGGAGAACACAAGATAGCCAATCTTAGTTATTGACCAGAATTCAGGAAGAATTGACAAAAATTCAGGAAGTTTCCCACTTTCTACATCAAAACTGAGCCTTCCGCTCAGAAGCATGTCACTGTGGTAAAGGAGGCCAGGACGGAACAACTTGCACCGAGTTCCTACACTGATTTTATTTTTCATTTTGTTTTAATAGAAATATAGTTGGTTTACAAAGTTGTGTTAGTTTCTGGGATACAGCAAAGCATAACAGATTTTTTTTCAGATTCTTTTCTATTATACTTCATTATGAAATACTGAATACAATTCCCTGTGCAGTGGGAACTTATTGTTTATCTGTTTTAAATACAGTAGTTTGTATCCCAAATTCCTAATTCCCTCACACGCTTTCCCCTCTGGTAACCATATGTTTATACTCTATGTCTGTGAGTTTGTTTCTGTTTAATAAGTTCTGTAATAAGTTCTCTGGTATTATTACCTACACTGGTTTTAACAAGTAAATTCTGAATGATTTACTAAGGTAGTGTCATTCATGTGGGGAAGGTTCTCTTTTGGGGCTTCCCTGGTGGTTCAGATGATGAAAAATCTGCCTGCAATGCAGGTATGGAAATCCTCCCAACAACTACCATGGAGGGGAAAAAAAGTGTCTTAAGGAAGTTTTTATTAGATTTCCTATTTTTATAAGGGTATGTCTCCTTCAAGGCTACTGTATGCACCTTACCTTTGAAGCTGATCTCAGATATAATAAAAGGAAAGCTAACTGCAAAGTTTATGACAAAATAAAACCCCCATTTATGATAAAAACTCTCCAGAAAATGGGCATAAAGGAACCTATCTCAACATAATAAAGGTCAAATATGGCAAACTCACAGCAAACTTTATTTTCAGTGGTGAAAAACTGAAAAATAAAGAAAAAGACAAGGATGCCCACTATCACAACTATTATTCAATATAGTTTTGGAAGTCAGACCCACAGAAATTAGGGAAGAAAAAGAAATAAAAGGAATCCAGATTGGAAAAGAAGATATAAACTATCACTGTTTGCAGATGACATGATATTATACATAGAAAACCCTAAAGGTGATACCAGAAAATTACTAGACTAATCAGTGAATTTAGTAAAGTTGTAGAATATGAAATTAACATACAGAAATCCCTTGCATTCTTATACACTAACAATGAAAAATCAGAAAGAGAAATCAAGGAAACAATTCCATTCATCATTGCAACAAAAAGAATACAATACCAAGGGATTGTACTAAGGAGACAAAAAATATATATACAGAAAAGTATGAGAAACTGATGAAATAAAGAAGACACAAACAGATGGAGAGATACATGTAAGAATCAATATTGTGAAAATAACGATACTATGTAAAGGCAATCTACACATTCAGTGCAATCCCTATCAAATTGCCAACAGCATTTTTCATAGAACTAGGACAAACAATTTCACAATTTGTATGGAAACACAAAAGACCTTGAATAGCCAAAGCAATCTTTTTTAAAAAATATAAATTTATTTATTTTAATTGGAGGTTAATTACTTTACAATATTGTATTGGTTTTGCCATACATCAACATGAATCCACCACAGGTATACACGTGTTCCCCATCCTGAACCCCCCTCCCTCCTCCCTCTCTGTACCATCCCTCTGGGTTTCTCACTGCACCAGCCCCAAGCATCCAGTATCATGCATCGAACCTGGACTGGTGACTCGTTTCATATATGATATTATACATGTTTCAAAGCAATCTTGAGAAAGAAGAATGGAGCTGGAGGAATCAACCTTTCTGACCAGAGTATACTACAAAGCTACAGTCATCAGGACAGTGTGGTATTGGAACAAAAACAGAAATATAGATCAATGGAACAAGATAGAAAGCCCAGAGATAAACCTACACACCTATGGGCACCTTATGTTTGACAAAGGAGGCAAGAATATACAACAGAGAAAAGACAGCCTTTTCAGTAAATGGTGCTGGGAAAATTGGACAGCTACATGTAAAAGAATGAAATTAGAACACTTCCTAACACTGTGCACAAAAATAAACTCAGAGACTTTCCAGGTGGTTCAGTGGCTAAGACTCCATGCTCCCAACACAGGGGGCTCTGGTTTGATCCTTGTCAGGGAACTAGATCACACATCCTGAAACCAGGAGTTTGCATGCCACACCTAAAGATGCTGCATGCCACCACTAGAAGATCTGGCATGCTGCAATGAAGATTAAAGAGCCAGTGTGCTGCAACTAAGACCAGCAAGGCCAAATAAATACATAAAAAGAAATATGTATTTAAATAAATAGATAATCTCAAAATGGATTAAAGGCCAGAAGCTGTAAAACTCAGAGGAAAAAGCTGTAAAACTTAGAGGAAGCTATAGGCAAAAAATTCTTTGACATAAATCACAGCAATGTACTTATTGACACACCTCCTAGAGTAATGGAAATAAAAACAAAAGTAAACAAATGGGACCTAATTAAGTGTTAGCACAGCAAAGGAAACTATAAATAAGATAAAAAGACAACCCTCCGAATGGGAGAAAATAATTGCAAATGAAACAGCTGAAAAGGAATTAATCTCCAAAATCTCCAAAAGCAGCTCACACAGCTCCATACCAAAAGAACAAACAACCCAATTAAAAAGTGTGCAGAAGACCTAAACAGACATTTCTCCAAGGACATATAGATGGCCAACAAACACATTAAAAGATGCTCAACATCTCCCATTACTACAGACATGCAA
This sequence comes from Oreotragus oreotragus, assembly GCA_006410675.1. Lineage (NCBI taxonomy): Eukaryota > Metazoa > Chordata > Mammalia > Artiodactyla > Bovidae > Oreotragus > Oreotragus oreotragus. The sequence goes on from SJYX01008281.1 coordinate 200,606, forward strand.
ATCAATACTAAATAGACATTTCTCCAAAGAAGACATACGGATGGCTAACAAACACATGAAAAGATGCTCAACGTCACTCATTATCAGAGAAATGCAAATCAAGACCACAATGAGATACCACTTCACACCAGTCAGAACGGCTGCGATCCAAAAGTCTGCAAGCAATAAATGCTGGAGAGGGTGTGGGGAAAAGGGAACCCTTTTACACTGTTGGTGGGAATGCAAACTAGTACAGCCACTATGGAGAACAGTGTGGAGATTCAACCAAAAGAACAAACAACCCAATTAAAAAGTGTGCAGAAGACCTAAACAGACATTTCTCCAAGGACATACAGATGGCCAACAAACACACTAAAAGATGCTCAACATCTCCCATTACTACAGACATGCAAATCAATACTGCAATGAGATGTCACCTCACACTGGTCAGAATGTCCATCATCAAAAAAATCTACAAACAATAAATGCAAGAGAGGGTGTGAAGAAATGGGAACACTCTTGTACTCTTGGTGGCAATATAAGTTGATACAGCCACTATGAAGAACAAAATGGAGATTCCTTTAAAAACTAGGAATAAAACTACCGTATAACCTATCAATCCCACTACTGGGCATATACCCTGAGAAAACTACACTTTAAAAAGACGCATGTAATCCAGTGTTGGTTGCAGCACTATTTACAACAGCTTGGACATGGAACCAACCTAGATGTCCACTGAAAGACGAATGGATACAAAAAAATTGTGGTACTTATGCACAATGAAATATTCAGTTTAGTTCAGTTGCTCAGTCATGTCCAACTCTTTTGCGACCCCATGAATCGCAGCATGCCAGGCCTCCCTGTCCATCACCATCTCCCGGAGTTCACTCAGACTCACGTTCATCGAATCCGTGATACCATCCAGCCATCTCATCCTCAGTCATCGCCTTATCCTCCTGCCCCCAATCCCTCCCAGCATCAGAGTCTTTTCCAGTGAGTCAACTCTTCGCATGAGGTAGCCAAAGTACTGGAGTTTCAGCTTCAGCATCATTCCTTCCAAAGAAATCCCAGGGTTGATCTCCTTCAGAATGGACTGGTTGGATCTCCTTGCAGTCCAAGGGACTCTCAAGAGTCTTCTCCAACACCACAGTTCAAAAGCATCAATTCTTCGGTGCTCAGCCTTCTTCACAGTCCAACTCTCACATCCATACATGACCACTGGAAAAACCATAGCCTTGACTAGACGGACCTTAGTCGGCAAAGTAATGTCTCTGCTTTTGAATATACTATCTAGGTTGGTCATAACTTTTCTTCCAAGGAATAAGTGTCCATTAATTTCATGGCTGCAGTCACCATCTGCAGTGATTTTGGAGCCCCCCAAAATAAAGTCTGACACTGTTTCCACTGTTTCCCCATCTATTTCCCATGAAGTGATGGGACCAGATGCCATGATCTTCGTTTTCTGAATGTTGAGCTTTAAGCCAACTTTTTCACTCTCCTCTTCCACTTTGATCAAGAGGCGTTTTAGCTCCTCTTCACTTTCTGCCATCAGGGTGGTGTCATCTGCATATCTGAGGTTATTGATATTTCTCCCGGCAATCTTGATTCCAGCTTGTGTTTCTTCCAGTCCAGCGTTTCTCATGATGTACTCTGCATATAAGTTAAATAAGCAGGGTGACAATATACAGCCTTGACGTACTCCTTTTCCTATTTGGAACCAGTCTGTTGTTCCATGTCCAGTTCTAACTGTTGCTTCCTGACCTGCATACAGATTTCTCAAGAGGCAGGTCAGGTGGTCTGGTATTCCCATCTCTTTCAGAATTTTCCACAGTTTATTGTGATCCACACAGTCAAAGGCTTTGGCATAGTCAATAAAGCAGAAATAGATGTTTTTCTGGAACTCTCTTGCTTTTTCCATGATCCAGCGGATGTTGGCAATTTGATCTCTGGTTCCTCTGCCTTTTCTAAAACCAGCTTGAACATCAGGGAGTTCACGGTTCACATATTGCTGAAGCCTGGCTTGGAGAATTTTGAGCATTACTTTACTAGCGTGTGAGATGAGTGCAATTGTGCGGTAGTTTGAGCATTCTTTGGCATTGCCTTTCTTTGGAATTGGAATGAAAACTGACCTTTTCCAGTCCTGTGGCCACTGCTGAGTTTTCCAAATTTGCTGGCATATTGAGTGCAGCACTTTCACAGCATCATCTTTCAGGATTTGAAACAGCTCAACTGGAATTCCATCACCTCCACTAGCTTTGTTCTTAGTGATGCTTTCTAAGGCCCACTTGACTTCACATTCCAAGATGTCTGGCTCTAGATTAGTGATCACATCCTCATGATTATCTGGGTCGTGAAGATCTTTTCTGTACAGTTCTTCTGTGTATTCTTGCCACCTCTTCTTAATATCTTCTGCTTCTGTTAGGTCCATACCATTTCTGTCCTTTATCGAGCCCATCTTTGCATGAAATGTTCCCTTGGTATCTCTAATCTTCTTGAAGAGATTTCTAGTCTTTCCCATTCTGTTCTTTGCATTGATTGCTGAAGAAAGCTTTCTTATCTCTTCTAGCTATTCTTTGAAATTCTGCATTCAGATGCTTATATCTTTCTTTTTCTCCTTTGCTTTTGGCTTCTCTTTTTTTTACAGCTATTTGTAAGGCCTCCCCAGACAGCCATTTTGCTTTTTTGCATTTCTTTTCCATGGGGATGGTCTTGATCCCTGTCTCCTGTACAATGTCACAAACCTCATTCCATAGTTCATTAGGCACTCTATCTATCAGATCTAGGCCCTTAAATCTATTTCTGACTTCCACTGTATAATCACAAGGAATTTGATTTAGGTCATACCTGAATGGTCTAGTGGTTTCCCCTACTTTCTTCAATTTAAGTCTGAACTTGGTAATAAGGAGTTTATGATCTGAGCCACAGTCAGCTCCTGGTCTTGTTTTTGTTGACTATATAGAGCTTCTCCATCTTTGGCTGCAAAGAATATAATCAATCTGATTTCGGATGTTACTCAGCCATAAAAAGGAATGCATTTGAGTCAGTTCTAGTGAGGTGGATGAACATAGAGATTGTTATACAAAGTGAGGTAATTCAGAAAGAAAAAACAAATACTGTGTATTAATGCATATATATGGGTCTAGAAAAATGGTACTGATGAACTTATGCACAGAGCAAGAAAAGAGACACAGACATAAAGAACAGGCTTTGGACACAGCAGGGGAAGGAGAGAGTGTGACAAATTGAGAGAGCAACATTGAAACATATACATTACCATATTTAAAATAGATAGCTAACAGAAGTTGCCATATAACATAGGAAACTCAATGAGGTGTCTCTGTGAAGACCCAGAATGATGGGATGGCATTGGGGGGAGGGAGGGAGGTTCAAGAAGGAGGGGGATATATGTATACTTATGGCTGATTCACATTGTTGGGTGGCAGAATCCAAGCCAACACAATATATGGTAGAGCAATTATCCTCCATTTAAAAATGAATTTTAAAAAAGAGAAAGAAGAAAAGAAATCAATAACAAAAATCCCTGTAAAGTCCCCAAGTATTTGGAGACTAAATAATATACTTATAAAGAACCATGAGTTAAAGGAGAAATCAAAACCACATAAAATTTTAGGGGATGAAAAAACAATAGAACTTGTGGGACGTTTTAAAATAGCTATATTACTAATAAAAGAAAATAAGAAAAGTCTCAAAGCAATGACCTCGCCTTTGGCCTTAACAAAGCTAGGAAATCAAGAGCAATCAAACTCAAATTAGAAGAAAGTAAATAAATATCACTATGGAAGTCAATACATTGCATAAAAACAATGGAAAAAAGGAGTAAAATAGAAGTCTGGTTCTTGATACGATTGATACAATTGATAACAGCAGGAGTGATGAGGACAAAAAGATATGACACAATTTACCTTTCATGATTTTTGATTTACCAATATTATAAATGATAGAGGAGGCATCACTACAAGTTTTAAAAATATAAAAGGACAATTAAAAATGTGTTACAATGAACTTGTGAACTTGGATGAAATGGTAGTTTTTGAAAGACACAAATAACCAAAGACCACTCAGTAACAGAATCATATCCATTAAAGAACTTGAGTTTGTAATTTAAAACCTTCCAACAAAGAAAACTAAGTGTAGATACCTTTCCTGGTCAACTCAACTAATTAAAGAATAAACAATATCAATTCTATACAACTTGTTCAGAAAAATGGAAGTAAAGGAATCCTTTCCAACTCATTGCATTAAGCAAGTATCACTGTTACCAAAACCCAGTAGAGTAGACAATAATCACCATGATATAGATGTACAGATTTCAATGAAAATTTTACCAAATGAATCCAACAGTATAATATTAAAAGGGTAATACATCATGGCCAAATAAGGTTTATTTCCGAAAAGCAAATTTGGTTTACATTTGAAAAATATCAATGTAATTCACCATATTAATAAGTCAAAAATTATATTCTCAATAGACACATAAAAAGCATTATCAAACTCTGACATCTATTCTTAGTGAAAAATCTCAGCAAACTTGGAATAGAAGGGAACTATTTAACTTGATGAATTATATTTATAAAAGATATAGAGCTAACATCATATTTAACAGTAAAGGAATTGATTGTTTTTCCCCTCTTAGAAATGAAAAACAAGACAAAAATATCTGCTTTCACATCTATTCAACATCATTCTAGAGAATCTAGTTAGGGCAAGGAGACAAGAAAAAAAAAAAAAGATGATGAATCTCATCAGTTCTTGTTAAGTATGTGGAAGGACTGAGGTTCTCATATACTTCTAGGGGAAAGCAAAATAGTTTAAGTGTTTTGGAAAACAGTCTGACAGTTTCTTAAAATGTTAAGCATATGCCTGCTATATGACCTAGTTATTTCCTCTAAGTACTCACTCAAGAAAAATGAAAGCATATGTCAGTATACTAATGCATATATATGGAATTTAGAAAGATGGTAATGATAACCCTGTATCAGTTCAGTTCACAAATGCCGCGTGTACTTTTAACCATTACTTGCAATACTCTGTAATATACGCAAAGTTCCTCAAATATCACGACACCATATCTTGCAAAAAGTTCTTTCTGCGGTTGGATATACACAAGTTCTTTTTCGTTTGTTTTTGTCTTTGAATCACAACTTGCAAACATTTTCTAAGTGCTCAGTGCCTTCTCTACTTACCTAGAATCATACAAAGAACCAAATATTCGAGCTGGGTAAAATGATCACCATATTTGACCTTTACTGAAATACAGTGATAAAAGGAAACATGTACACATTTGGGGCACAACTTATGTTTGTGAAATGCAGAGTGAAGTTGTAATTGCTAAAACTTCTAACATGACCTTTGGCCTATTTTATGGAAGTTGAGTCTAAAATCGCCACAAATTCAAAAAGATTGAACTAAATTACTTGCTCAAGAGAGTGCTATTTTAATTTATCCTACTCTTTCACTTGACTTTTAAACAATTTTTTTCCAAAAGTTAACTGAACCTGTGTCTCAACTTGTTAGCAGGGTTTAGATTAATGACTGTTGTGATTGAGACTGAATAATCAATATTTTATGAATACAGGAAAACTTCATTTTTTTGTGCTTTACTTTATTGCACTTTGCAGATAAACTGCATTTTTTTTTTAACAAATTGAAGGCCTGTGGCAATGCTGCGCTGTCAGCACCATTTTCCAAACAGTGTTATTGTCTATAGGTATATACATTGTTATTATATATACAATGTTATTATATACTTAACTGACTATACTTAAGCATAAACATAACTTTTGTATACATGGGAAGCCATAAAATTCACGTGAGCTGCTTATTGAAGTAGCTTGAAACCACACCCACAGTACTTCTGAGGTACAACTGGAATCAATAATTTTTCAAGCCTGAGTTAAGTCACCCAAATTGAGTGACTGAGAGAAGAGAAGGATGTTTTGTCTTCAGAAGAGTCTGATTAGAAGAAAATATTCAAGAGAGAAGCATAGCTTATCACCACAACTCTCAACCTGGAATCAGTGAAGGTAGAAATAAGAATCATTAAGGCTTGTCCATCCTTGGGCATTTATGAGTGAAAACATGGGTCCAAAGTAAGTGAAGCAGTGATGGTCTTTACTGTTGCATGAAAAAGCTGTATATTGTCACTCTGCTTATTTAACTTAAGTGCAGAGAACATCATGAGAAATGCTGGGCTGGATGAAGCACAAGCTGGAATCAAGACTGCTGGGAGAAATATCAATAACCTCAGATATGCAGATGACACCACCCTTATGGCAGAAAGTGAAGAGGAACTAAAGAGCCTCTTGATGAAGGTGAAAGAGGAGAGTGAAAAAGCTGGCTTAAAACTCAACATTCAAAAAAAAGATCACGGCATCTGGTCCCATCACTTCATGGCAAATAGATATGGAAAAAGTAGAAACAATGACAGATTTTATTTTCTCGGGCTCCAAAATCACTGTGAATGGTGACTGCAGTCAAGAAACTAAAAAACACTTGGTCCTTGGAAGAAAAGCTATGACAAACCTAGACATCTCTTAGCTGACAAAGGTCCATATAGTCAAAGCTACGATTTTTTCCAGTGTCTTGTATGGATGTGAGAGTTGGACCATAAAGAAGGCTGAGTGCCAAAGAACTGATGCTTTTGAATTGTGGTGTTGGAGAAGACATTTGAGAGTCCCTTAGACTACACGGACATCAAACCAGTCAACCCTAAAGGAAATCAACTCTAAATATTCATCAGAAGGACTATTGTTGAAGCCAAAGCTCCAATACTTTGGCCACCTGATGCCAAGAGCCGACTCACTGGAAAAGACCCTTATGCTGGAAAAGAGTGAGGGAAAGAAAAGGGGGTGACAGAGGACNGTATGGATGTGAGAGTTGGACCATAAAGAAGGCTGAGTGCCAAAGAACTGATGCTTTTGAATTGTGGTGTTGGAGAAGACATTTGAGAGTCCCTTAGACTACACGGACATCAAACCAGTCAACCCTAAAGGAAATCAACTCTAAATATTCATCAGAAGGACTATTGTTGAAGCCAAAGCTCCAATACTTTGGCCACCTGATGCCAAGAGCCGACTCACTGGAAAAGACCCTTATGCTGGAAAAGAGTGAGGGAAAGAAAAGGGGGTGACAGAGGACGAGATGTTTGGATGGCATCACTGACTCAATGGACATGAATTTGAGTCAGCCCCGGGAGACAGTGAAGGACAGGGGGAACCTGGCATGCTGCAGCCTGTGGGGTTGCAAAGAGTTGGATGTGACTTAGCAACTGAATATCAACAATAACCTTTCGCTCAGTTCAGTATCTCATGCCAACCAGAAGTTCCATTTAGCAGTTGTACATGTTTCATATTTTTAAAGAGAAAAGTAATTAAGAATTCTTAAAAATTCCAAAAAACATTTTGAAATATGGAGACTACATGGAAAAGAAATTATAACTGCTCTTTGGTAGTAGAAATGCTAGAACCACTACTGGGCTTAATCTGAAAGCACCTTAATTAAGAGGTGATACTGTGGCAAGGATTAGGAGACTGTCGGAGGTGAAGGCCCCAGAACAACTGGGGGATTAGAAGGAAGCCTGGGATCAAACTGAAGGCTCTAAATTCATGGGGTTTATTGGAGTGAGGGGTACGTCTGAGACAAATTGAAATCCTCTGGAAATGATGTGAAAGGTCTTAGTGTGGGAGTGGGGCATGAGACCTGCCTCACCCTATCTTATTTTTATTCCTAACCTTAGGCAACTATGACTGATAAATTAGTAATACTGCCATTATTTAGTAAATGCCTCCTCTTATCCAGACCTTTTGCCATGTGACTTCGAATTTTCTCCCTAAAATGAGGTGTATTTCTCCACGCCAGGTACCTTGCTTTGCCCAACAGAATAACAGCTAACTACACAAAGGCTAGGTCTTGAGAGACTGTCTGAGAACCCCTGGGCTTTTTACTATGGCCCTCACCTTGGGAACATACTTGAGTTAGCCTGCTGGAAGATGAGGCAAGTGGAGCAGGGCTGAACTGCTCACTCTCCCAGTTGAGATCAGCTAACAGCGAGCCAAGATCACTGGCACTGTAGAGAGCTATAGAGCTGACCCCTGGCTGACCCAAGATCCATGAGCAATAAACTTTTATTGCAACCTACCACTGAGGTTTTGTTTGTTTGCTACAAAGTACTGTGGCAGTAGATAACGGCTAGAACCCATACTCTGAAATGCTTGAAAATGAATATTCCATGAGAATTTAAACAGATGGTCTCTCAGATTCCATACAGCTCAGCCTCTGCAACTGAATCAATATGAGGTCTTGGGCTGATCCATAAAAATCTTTTCCCTGTCATTTAGAACATCTCTTTCACAGACTACATTGCCAAAAGTGTACCACCAATCAGCCTCTAGTTAACCTTGTTCATGCAAGATCCACTGCTGGATAAACATCATTTTCCAAGTTTTATGCATTTCAAATCATCTGTAAAGTCAAAAGACAGGTGTGACAAGTGTATGGCTACATGAGACCCAGTGTGGCTCCAGTACTGCTGATAGAGAACAGAGGGAGAGCGGGAGGGACAAGGAAAGAATGGAGAGACAGGTAAAACAGCACCCTGGAGAACTGTGCACCCTCAACTAGAA
>SJYX01008281.1:211133-236552 GCA_006410675.1 Oreotragus oreotragus
AGCCAAAAGAAATCCAAAGAGAATTTTCACTTTTACAGTAAAAAAAAAAAAAAAAAAAAAAAGACAAAAGGTGAAATAGCATTCAGAATCTGTTTCTCAGGAGAGCTGCTATGGAAGCAGATGTGCACCCCTGTTAGAGGGGCACTTCCCACTTCTTTGGGAACTGCACCCAGCATCTCAGCATCAGTTGAGTCTATGAGCATCTGTGTTTTATCTTGATTTATTTTGTGCATCTGTCAGCAGGATGTGTCATAGGGCAGCTGTTTCTTTGATTAACACCATTTTGATTTATGGAAAGTTTCACAGGAAAGTTCTACTTTTGCATAGTAGGGGAAATCTGTAAGACTTGGATTGAGGTCCTGGAGGAGTGAGCAAAAGATGTGGTACATATACAGTGGAATACTACTCAGCCATATAAAATGAAAGGTTGCCATTTACAACAACACAGATGTACTTGGAAGGTCTTCTCATGTTAAGTAAAATGTTAGACAGAAAGACAAATACTGTGTGATATCACTTACAAGTGGAATCTAAAAAAGGCAACAAATCAGTGAGCCTAACAAAAAGAAACTGACTCACAGATATAGAGAACAAACTAGTGATTACCAATGGGGAGAGGTAAAGAAGGTGGGGCAAAATAGGGGTAGGTGATTAAAAGGTACAAACCACCATGTATAAGATAAACTACAAGTATGGAGATTCCTTTAAAAACTAGGAATAAAACTACCACATGACCCAGAAATCCAGGAGTAGGCATATACCCTGATGAAACCAAAACTGAAAAAGACACATGTACCCCAATGTTCAGTTCAGTTCAGTTGCTTAGTCGTGTCCGACTCTTTGCAACCCCATGAATCGCAGCACGCCAGGCATACATTGATGTAATCACTTATAATTTCCAGCCTTTTATAATATTTATGATCCACTAAATTACTGCTATTCAAAATATATAATCCATAAAGGTGTTATGATCAGTGAAAATATAATTTGTATCCTTGGGCAAGCTCTTCAGTCTAACTTTCAAAGCCTCGTACATACCCAGAGAAACGTCAGTTAGACCAAATAGTGTGCTGAATGATTTACGTTCTGATACAACTCATTGCAAGGACTGATGCTGAAGTGCCAATACTTTGGCCATTTGATGCAAAGAGCTGACTCATTGGAAAAGACCACAATACTGGGAAAGATTGAGGGCATGTGGAGAAGGGGGTGACAGTGAATGAAATGGTTCAATGGCATCACCGACTTGATGGACATGAATTTGAGCAAATTCAGGAGAGGGTGAAGGACAGGGAAGCCTAGTGTTCCACAGTTCATGGGGCTGCAAAGAGTCAGACACAACTGAGCAAGTGAACAATAAATTCTTTACTCCATTATTGGCCAGTTCACAGCTGTAAAGTATACAGGCAGCACAGGTCCATGTGCCATACTTAGAGTACCATTGCCCCAGACTATAAACTCCTGAGAGCTGTTTTCTAAGGAAACCAAAGCAATAGTCACTCAGTTGTGTCTGACTCTTTGTAACCACATAGACTATAGCCCACCAGGTTCCTCTGTCCAAGAATACTGGAGTGGGTAGCCATTCCCTTCTCCAGGGGATCTTCCCAACCCAGGGATCAAACCTGTGCCTCCTGCACTGCAGGTGGATTCTTTACAGCTGCACCACCTGGAAAGCCCATTTTCTAGAGGAGAATTACCCCCAAATTATCCAGTTCTAACTCTCCCATGTCTTATAATTCCTGACTTTAGCAAGTATCAAATAAAATCTTTTAAATAAACAAATAGTTGTTGAGCCACCTAGACTTTCAAACTCTCATCAGGTTCTCCTCAAACTTTCTACCAGAGGGAATTACTTTGTGGGTGGAGGCAGTAAACGTTTGCCTCCTTGGTACCTCCTATACATACAATGAGAATGATCAGACCCACGAGAAAACTGTTAGACTAAATCTATTTATTGAAACTCTAAGAAAAAAAGTCACATCTTTTTAAATAGTGTGAAGCATAACATTGAGTAAGAGGTTCTAATTTTTTTATTTCAATCATAATATTTTTATTAGTAAAAAAAAAAAAAAAGTATGGATGTGAGAGTTGGACTGTGAAGAAAGCTGAGTGCTGAAGAACTGATGCTTTTGAGCTGTGGTGTTGGAGAAGACTCTTGAGAGTCCCTTAGACTGCAAGGAGATCCAACCACTCCATCCTAAAGGAGATCAGTCCTGGGTATTCCCTAGAAGGACTGATGCTGAAGCGGAAACTCCTATACTTTGGCCACCTGATTTGAAGAGTTGACTCATTGGAAAAGACTCTGATGCTGGGAGGGATTGGGGGCAGGAGGAGAAGGGGATGACAGAGGATGAGATGGCTGGATAGCCTCACAGACTTGATGGACATGAGTCTGAGTGAACTCCAGATGTTGGTAATGGACAGAGAGGCCTGGCATGCTGTGATTCATGGGGTCGCAAAAAGTCAGACATAACTGAATGACTGAACTGCCTGACTGAATTTGTATAATATTGTATACAACTATACTTCAATTAAAAAAACTTTTAAAATATCTGTAACCAAAGGGAAAAAAAAGAATGACATGACTCTGAGCAAGTTGCTGAACTTCTCCTACTTTCAATTTTCTCAGCTACAAATTGAAGATTAATACCTATCCAGACGACTTCAGAAGATTATTCCAAGAGAAAATGTGACAACATCTATACAATTGCCTTTAAAACCCAAAGGTGCTCTACAAAATGCCAGGCTCTATCATAAGCACAGTTGCTATGGGCAAAAGTCTTTGTTGGGGAGGTGGGGTGACAAGGCCACCACTTAAGACCTGGGATTCTCTGGAGGTCTTGCATGGCACCTTTGTTATGCCCATTTCTTCAAGCAGCACTAAGTATGATCTCAAATATACAGCAGAGAGGAAAAAAAAAAAAAAAAAATCCTCCCTCTCTTTTTTCCTAAAAGCAATACTTAGAAAAATGTCTCGTCAACAGTGGAAGTAACTACTAAGATCCTGCTCTTTTGTCCTTACAGTAAATCCTACCTGAAAAGATACAAAGCCAAGTTGGAGCTTAGCAGTGGTCCTATGATGCACAGGTCTCCTTAAGGCACAGAGCAAGAGAGCCGAATAAAGCAATGTGCTAGCCAGCCCTTTCCGCCCAAAGGCATTCAGATGCCACATGGAGTTGACCTTCTCAGAAGAGATTCTAATAATGATTTCCTCCCCACTCACCCACACGTTACTGTGAATCTGCTCACAGCAAGAAAACCTACAGACAGATGGCAAATATCAGGTGCCAAGTATATGGTTTTTTCCATGCAAAAGCCAAATAGTGAAAGAGAACCATCTTGCCTGTATTATTGTTTCTAAAACAAAGGTTAATTGTGAAACTAAAGCAGATCTGCCTTAAATAAAAATGGAGCCCCATTATTTGATCCAAGTCATTCTCTCATTCATCAGATGGAAGTAGGTTTTTGTTTTTAATCTCAGGCCATAAAGGCATCTAAATATCTCATAAATAAATTACACACACTGATGATCATTCTCTTAGCTGAGGTCCCTGAGGCATCTTTAGTATAAACAAATAAACTATGTTCTGTTCAAATAGCAGACGTTATTCCCACAACCCTTGCTTTTATATGGTTTCCTTGCATTTCTGATGTTTGTTCTACACTCCTATTAGAGAAAACACAAACACACCATCAATTGTTTCAGGATAGACCTACAAAAATAATTTGGTTCTTTGATTTATTTACATATTTGGTCTCCAAATGATAAGGTCTCAAAAGCGAATACTCTCTAAACCTAAAACAGAATCCACGTGTGGGAAAGACAGAATTAACAGTGGGTCTATCACTTCTAGCTTCCTCCCTCCTTAGGACTTCCAGAGGAAGTGCTGGCCTTCACAAGACCAGGCCTTATTATAAATACTGTAATGGGATTTACTAGCAGGATGATAACCCAAGAACTCACCTAAGATTTTAGCAGATTACTCCTGGTCTGCCATAAGTGCTTCAAAGAATAACCTGGAATTTATGGATTGATGGAATACAGCCTGCTGGAGAACACATATTAGTCATGCAGGCTCTCTACCTCTGTAACTAATCTAGAATTTAAAAAACTGAGACACCTTAAATCTAAATTGCTTCACCTGAACTAACTTGTGTCACATTTTTGGGTAGCATTTGTCAGTTACGCCTACCCCCAAATGTGGAGTTATAGGAAGCTGAACCTGAGGTTCAAGGCCCTTTCAGAGAGATGCAGAAATGCTGAGAATGTATTTTGGATTTGCTCACTAATTATTAGCAACGCATGATGTTTGGTGAGGTCCATGAGCCTTTGAGAAACAACAATATGCTAGACACAATACCTATTCTTCAATAATAAACAACAGTTTAAAGGGAAATGCTCTAACACCTTGGAGTCTTCAGGAGGTTAAGAAATGACCCACCAAAAAAGATATCCACATCCTAAATTCTGGTGCATGTGAACGCCACCTGACATGGCAAAGGGTTTGCAGATGTGCTTAAGTTAAGGATATTGAGAGGCAGAGATTATCCTGTTTCAGCCAGATGGGCTTTTAAATACCATCACATGTGTCCTAAGAGCAAAGCAATGGGAGATGGGACTACAGAGGAGAAAGCAATGTGGAGGGATTTGAAGATGCTGGCCCTGAAGACGTGAGTGATGCAGACACAAGTAAAGGAGTGCTGGCAGCGACCAGAAGCCGGAAAAGGTAGGCAGCAAATCCTCCTCTAAAAGCTCAGGAGGGCGCATGTCCCTATTGAGATACTAACTTCAGTCCAGGGGTACTGATTTTCAGACGTCTGGCCTTCAGAATGGGGGAGAACAGAATTCTGCTACTATTAGCCAAGTCTGTGATGAGTGGTTAAAGCAATCACAGAAAATTAATACATACCCTAAAGGCTTCCTGAAACATTAGTTCACTACCAAGAAACAAAAACCTGAGAAAGCAATATGGCTTCTTTAAAATACTTTATGCTATTAACTCACTCAACTGGCAAAACTGGTCTGTGCTCTTAATGTAAGACTTAAACTATGTAAGCTTATCAAAATCAAGAATTTCTCTGATTACATTAGCATCTCCAGTATACAGTTCTTCATGGATATTAACCCATGCCCAATGACTGGATAGAAATAAAATATTAACAAACTAAGAGTTTGGGGGGAAACAAAATCATCAGGCTCTTGCTGGGTGATTAAATGGACAAACTGGTGTATTATGGATTGAACAGATGACTGGCAAACCATTCTGACTATCTCTGTGATGACAGGCAGTATCATAGAAAAACTCTTGTACACTTGTGAGGTGTGTGTGATGGAGCGGCCCTCTTGAATCATATTCCATATAAGCTCAATGTTATCTACTTGGCCTGTCTAATCTTGCCCTTATGTTTAACCATAGGCATCTGTGTGGCCTTCAGCACTGATTTTTGTTGTTTCCACGATGCTCTCAATATCAAATTTTGCTTTCCAGGCTTCTGTGATTTGGGCAAAACAAATTCTGGCCATGCTTAAGGGCCTCTTGGGGAATGCAAAATTTATTTGCCTATGACATGAGCTGAAAAAGTTCCAACAGCAGGCAAATGGGAAGAGAAGAGACTGGGTAGGCCCTTGCTCCTTCCAAGTCTGGTTTTCTGAGTATGTCTCCAGTATCTGATTTGAAATGAACTCATCTCCAGTCCAAAGTGAGTAGAACATGCATTAAAAAGCTTACTATAAGTAACAGTAATCATCTGACATTTGGGGTTATTCATTCTTCTTCCTTCAATTTCAGAGATTAATTGAAAGCTGCCAGTACCAAGTTATTTCTTATTAAACCATCATCATTTAGTCAAAGGATAATGGTGCACTTACCCTTTTATAGTTTATTTTTCACTCTGAGTGATGCTACATCATAAAGCAATTTTCACATTTAATATATAAAATACATATGGTATCTTATATGCTTGTTATAAGAAGATGGACTACAACATTGGCAACTCAATTTCTCTAGGAAATAAGAAATCCTACAAGAAGGATTTAACAGACAAGAGATGGTCACCTTAGTATCTAAAATGCATCTTGGCTAATTGGCTACAAAGTGATCAACCTAATTTATGAATGCAGTTATGTAATATTCTGGGTGAGATTACATATATATAATCTCAGCCAAAATACATATATTGGCTGTACCATACAGCTTGTGAGATCTTAGTTCCCCAACTAGGGATGGAATCTGGGTCACAGCAGTGTTAAGTACTGAGTCCTAACCACGGGAATTTCAGGAAATTCCTTCTGGGTGCTTTATATTATTTTCATGTATTAATTTTATGTTCCTACACTGGTGATTCTCTAGCTGCAGCATGCACAGGAATCTCCTCTTGAAGTGCAAGTCCTGGCTCTGTAGTTCTGGGGTGGGGCCTGTAACCTGCATTTTAACAAGCTCCAGGTAACAGCCATGTTGCAGCTCCTTGGGCCACATTTTATGTAGTAAGACCTTGAATGAGTGAAGAACAGACAAGTGAGTCAATTCTGCCGAAATCCTCAAAATCTGAAAGGAAAAATAAGGGGAAAAAAGAAACACGCAATGTCAATGTCAAAACCAAAAGAAGAAATGGTGAATCTAGCGCAGGAGACTATGTTGTTTCCTTACCAGCTTTTGACCCAGCTTCCCCATCCTTAGACATCAGTGATAAAAACAACATCTGTATCAAGCAGAAGCAAAGTTTTTATTTTTTTATTTTTATTTTTATTTTTTTGTATTTATTTATTTTTTTACACGAACTCCCAAACATGAACCCCCCTCCCACCTCCCACCCCACAGAAGCAAAGTTTTTAAATGACCCAGAGCAAGCTCAATGTTAATAAAAAGTTTCTAAAACTTTCTGATCTCCCATTTGACACCAAGGTCTTTTCTCCTCTGATAATAACATTTCAAACATTGAGATCATTCTTACGTTTGGTGGCCCAGGCACTCCTCTTTTATCTGGTGGACCTGAGGTAACCCCTGCCCATACCTCCCACACACACCTCAGAAACCTGCCCCATGGAGGGCCACTTCCACTGTGGCCGTGCTGGTCATGGGAATGTACCTTCTCTATAACAACTAGCTCCTACCCAGGCATCTCAGTGTCCAGGAATGGCCACAATGTCCCTTGAGCCTGAGCAGAAAAGCCAACAGTTTGTTTTTTTATATACCTTTCAAATTGATGAATAACTTACAACAATAAAGTACACAAATCTTTTAAACTGAAGTATATAGATGATTTATAACATTGTGTTAATTACTGCTGTACAGCAAAGTAATTCAGTTATATATATATACATTTAAAAATATTCTTTTCTATTATGGTTATTATAGGATATTGAATATATTTCTCTGTGCTATACAGTGAGAGAATTATGCACAAGATAGAGTCTTGACATTCTCCTTTCCCAGTTTGGAGTATATTGTGTATATCGTCACCCTTCTTATTTAAATTGTATGCAGAATACATCATGCGAAATGCCAGGCTGGATGAAGAACAAGATGAAATCCAGATTTCCAGGAGAAACATCAGTAACCTCAGATATGCAGATGACACCAACCTTATGCCAGAAAGGAAGAACTAAAGAAACCCTTGATGAAGGTGAAAGCGGAGAGTGAAAAAGCTGGCTTAAAACTCAACATTCAGAAAACTAAGATCATGGCATCTGGTCCCATAACTTTATGGCAAATAGATGGGGAAACAATGGAAACAGTGACAGACTTTATTTCCTTAGGCTCCAAAATCACTGCAGATTTTGACTGCATCCATGAAATTAAAAGATGCTTACTCCTTGGAAGAAAAGCTATAACCAACCCAGACAGCATACTAAAAAGCAGAGACATTACTTTGCTGACAAAGGACTGTCTAGTCAAAGCTGATTTTTCCAGTAGTCATGTATGGATGTGAGAGTTGGACTATAAAGAAAGCTGAGTGCTGAAGCACTGATGCTTTTGAAATGTGGTGATGGAGAAGACTCTTGAGAGTCCCTTGAACTGCAAGGAGATTCAACCAGTTCATCTTAAAGAAGATCAGTCCTGAATATTCACTGGAAGGACTGATGCTGAAGCTGAAGCTCCTGAAGCTGGCTACCTGATGTGAAGAACTGACTCATTGGAAAAGACCCTGAAGCTGGGAAAGATTGGAGGTGGGAGGAGAAGGGGACGACAGAGGATGAGATGGTTGGATCTCATCACCGACTCGATGGACATGAGGTTTCAGCAAGCTCCGGGAGTTGGTGATGGACAAGGAAGCCTGGCATGCTACAGTCCATGGAGTCACAAAGAGTCGGACATAACTGAGTGACTGAACTGAACTGATCTGTGCTATACAGTAGGGTTTTATTGTTCATCAGTTCTATATGCAATAGCTTCTATCTGCTAACCCCAACCTCCTACTCCATCCCTCCCCAACTCCCTCCCCCTTGGCAACCACCAGTTTTATTTCTATGATGTGGTTCTATTTCTGTTTCATAGATAGATTTATTTGTGTCATGTTTTAAATTCCACATATAAGTGATATCATATGGTATTTACTTTTCTCTTTCTGAGTCACTTTACTTAGTATGAGTATCTCTAGTTGCATTCATGTTGCTGCAAATGGCATCATTTCATTCTTTTTGTGGCTGAGTAATATCCCATTGTATATAGGTACCACATCTTATTAATCCATTCATCTATTGATGGACATTTAGGTTGTTTCTATGTCTTGGCTATAGTTGAGTAGTGCTGCTAGGGGTGCATGCATTTTTTGAATTTATAGGTTTGTCTGGATATATGCTCAGGAGTGGGATTGCTGGTTATATGATAATTCTACTTTTAGTTTCCTGAGGAACCTCCATACTGTTTTCCATAGTGACTGCACCAATTTACATTCCCACCAACAGTGTAGGAGGGTTCCCTTTTCTCCACAACCTCTCCAGCATTTGTTATTTGTAAACTTTTTAATTATGGCCATTCTGACTGGTATGAGTTGATACCTCAGTGTAGTTTTGATTCATATTTCTGTAATAATTAGCAATGTTGAGCATTTTTTTGTATGAAATGAAAAAATATTAAGTATACAGTTCAATGACTATTGACATACCTGTATATTGAAGTAACAAGCCAGATCAAGACTGAACACAAGACTATACAATAGGACTTCACACAGTGATGGAAAGATGCCATGATAAAATATTTATATACTGATCAATTTATTAGCCACAATGCCACTGAGCACTTTCAAATGTGGCTAGTACAACTAAGGAACTTAATTTTTAATTGTTATTTTCATTAATTTACGTTTAAGTAGCCACAGAAGTTATTGGCTGCCGTATTGGACAGCACAGGCCTACAACATTTTCAGCACCTTCCAGGAAACTTCTCTCATGCTCTCTTCCTGCCAGTATCCTCCAAACATAAGCCCTCTTCAGGCTTCCAATACCACAGGTTAGTTTTTGCTGTCTCTAGTTTAACTGTGATCAAGAACATATTTTCAGTTCTTAGATGGTGCTTTATTTGAATCAATGATGGGGAAGTATTTGGAAATAACCCCTTCACTATGCACAAAACAGTCAATGTCAACTTTATTATTATTATCTTTATTATTATAATTATTTTCATCTACTAATACTGTGTTGGAGAAGACTCTTGAGAGTCCCTTGGACTGCAAGGAGATCCAATCAGTCCATTCTGAAGGAAATTAGCCCTGGGATTTCTTTGGAAGGAATGATGCTAAAGCTGAAAATCCAGTACTTTGGCCACCTCATGCAAAGAGTTGACTCACTGGAAAAGACTCTGATGCTGGGAGGGATTGGGGGCAGGAGGAGAAGGGGACGACAGAGGATGAGATGCTGGATGGCATCACTGACTCGATGGACGTGGGTCTGAGTGAACTCCGGGAGTTGGTGATGGACAGGGAGGCCTGACGTGCTGCGATTCATGGGGTCGCAAAGAGTCGGACACAGCTGAGGGACTGAACTGAACTGAAGGGGAAAATAGTCTAAAAATATACTGAGAGCCACTAACTCTCGTATACAAAACTAACAAAAATTAACAGTCAACTTATCTAATATTTGTTTAAAATACTATATGGACAGAACTTTTTAAACTGCTATAATTCTTATTAAAAATACCCCAGACCATTCATCACATTTGGTATTTGAATACATCTGTTTTTATGTATTTTCCCACTTATGAGATTTAAAAATCTTGATATCCATGGTTATATTAGATATTTTTGTTAATCTGACAAAATACAGAATAGTATCTTGTACATGGCACCTGCCCAAGGTTCATGCATAGAAAGAAGAAAACGAGAGTTCCTATAATAAGTACTAATTTAAATGTTTGTTTTGAAATGAAAGTTAATATGAGGTTCATATTTTGCTATTCCATACATTGATGTAATCACTTATAATTTCCAGCCTTTTATAATATTTATGATCCACTAAATTACTGCTATTTAAAATATATAATCCACAAAGCCGTTATGATCAGTGAAAATATAATTTGTATCCTTGGGCAAGCTCTTCAGTCACTAACTTTCAAAGCCTCGAACGTACCCAGAGAAACGTCAGTTAGACCAAATAGTGTGTACAACTCATTGCAAGGACTGATGCTGAAGCGCCAATACTTTGGCCATTTGATGCGAAGAGCTGACTCATTGGAAAAGACCACAATGCTGGGAAAGATTGAGGGCATGTGGAGAAGAGGGTGACAGTGGATGAGATGGTTCAATGGCATCACCGACTCAATGGACATGAATTTGAGCAAACTTCAGGAGAGGGTGAAGGACAGGGAAACCTAGTGTTCCACAGTTCGTGGGGCTGCAAAGAGTCAGACACAACTGAGCAAGTGAACAATAAATTCTTTAATCCATTATTGGCCAGTTCACAGCTGTAAAGTATACAGGCAGCACAGGTCCATGTGCCATACTTAGAGTACCATTTCCCCAGACTATAAACTCCTGAGAGCTGTTTTCTAAAGAAACCAAAGCAATAGTCACTCAGTTGTGTCTGACTCTTTGTAACCACATAGACTATAGCCCACCAGGTTCCTCTGTCCAAGAATACTGAAGTGGGTAGCCATTCCCTTCTCCAGGGGATCTTCCCAACCCAGGGATCAAACCTGTGTCTCCTGCACTGCAGGTGGAGTCTTTACAGCTGCACCACCTGGAAAGCCCATTTTCTAGAGGAGAATTACCCCCAAATTACCCAGTTCTAACTCTCCCATGTCTTATAATTCCTGACTTTAGCAAGTATCCAATAAAATTTTTTAAATAAACAAATAGTTGTTGAGCCAACTAGACTTTCAAACTCTCATCAGGTTCTCCTCAAACTTTCTACCAGAGGGAATTACTTTGTGGGTGGAGGCAGTAAACGTTTGCCTCCTTGGTACCTCCTATACATACAATGAGAATGATCAGACCCACGAGAAAACTGTTAGACTAAATCTATTTATTGAAACTCTAAGAAAAAAAGTCACATCTTTTTAAATAGTGTGAAGCATAACATTGAGTAAGAGGTTCTAATTTTTTTATTTCAATCATAATATTTTTATTAGTAAAAAAAAAAAAAAGAACTGGGAAATCAATGTCACCAAACTTTTAAGTTCTCCTAAAAAAATTGATTATTTGGGTGGTACTGGGTAACAGTAACACATGACTCTGTTAATCACATAAGGGGCTATATATGTGATGCAATATCACCACTATCTCTTGTGTCACTTCAGTTCAGTCGCTCAGTCATGTCCGACACTTTGCGACCCCATGAACTGCAGCATGCCAGGCCTCCCTGTCCATCACCAACACCCAGAG
The DNA here is from genome assembly GCA_006410675.1 of Oreotragus oreotragus. Classification (NCBI taxonomy): domain Eukaryota; kingdom Metazoa; phylum Chordata; class Mammalia; order Artiodactyla; family Bovidae; genus Oreotragus; species Oreotragus oreotragus. The sequence continues at coordinate 222,951 of SJYX01008281.1, forward strand.
CTTACTCAACCTCATGTCCATTGAGTCGGTGATACCATTTGACCATTTCATCCTCTGTCGTTCCCTTCTCTTCCCGCCTTCAATCTTTCCCAGCATCAGTCTTTTCAAATGAGTCAGTTCTTTGCATCAGGTGGCCAAAGTATTGGAGATTCAGCATCAACATCAGTCCTTCCAATGAATATTCAGGACTGATCTCATTTAAGATGGGCTGGTTGGATCTCCTTGCAGTCCAAGGGACTCTCAAGAGTCTTCTCCAACACCACAGTTCAAAAGCATCAATTTTTCAGCACGCAGCTTTCTTTATGGTCCAACTCTCATACCCATACTTTACTACTGGAAAAACCATAGCTTTGACTAGCTGGACTTTGTCGGCAAAGTAATTCTCTGCTTTTTAATATGCTATCTAGATTGGTCATAGCTTTCCTTCCAAGGAGTAAGCATCTTTTAATTTCATGGCTGCAGTCACCATCTGCAGTGATTTTGGAGCCCCCAAAAATCAAGTCAGCCACTGTTTCCCCATCTATTTGCCAGAAGTGATGGGACCAGATGCCATGATCTTCGTTTTCTGAATGTTGAGTTTTAAGCCAATTTTTTCACTCTTCTCTTTCACTTTCATCAAGAGGCTCTTTAGTTCTTTCCTTTCTTCCATAAGTGTGGTGTCATCTGTGTACCTGAGGTTGTTGATATTTCTCCCAGCAATCTTGGTTCCAGCTTGTGCTTCATTCAGTCCAGTGTTTCTCATGATGTACTTTGTGTATAAGTTAAATAAGCAGGGTGACAATATACAGCCTTGACATACTCCTTTCCCAATTTGGAACCAGTCTGTTGTTCCATGTCCAGTTCTAACTGTTGCTCCTGACCTGCACACAGATTTCTCAAGAGGCAGTTAAGTGGTCTAGTATTCTCTTCTCTTTCAGAATTTCCACACTTTGTTTTGATCCACACAGTCAAAGACTTTGGTGTAGTCAATAAAGCAGGAATAGATGTTTCTGGAACTCTCTTGCTTTTTCAATGATCCAACAGATGTTGGCAATTTGATCTCTGGTTCCTTTGCCTTTTCTAAATCTAGCTTGAACATCTGGAAGTTCACAGTTCATGTATTGTTGGAGCCTGGCTTGGAGAATTTTGAGCATTACTTTGCCAGCGTGTGAGATGAGTGCAATTGTATGGTAGTCTGAACATTCTTTGGCATTGCCTTTCTTTGGGATTGGAATGAAAACTGAGCTCTTCCAATTCTGTGGCCATTGCTGAGTTTTCCAAATTTGCTGGCATATTGAGTGCAGCACTTTCACAGCATCATTTTTAGGATTTGAAATAGTTCAACTGGAATTCCATCACCTCCACTAGCTTTGTTTGTAGTGATGCTTCCTAAGGCCCACTTGACTTCGAATTCCAGGATGTCTGGATCTAGGTGAGGGATCATACCATTGTGATTATCTGGGTCATGAAGATCATTTTCGTATAGTTCTTCTGTGTATTCTTGCCATCTCTTCTTAATCTCTTCTGCTTCTGTTAGGTATATACCATTTCTGTCCTTTATTGAACCCATCTTTTCATGAAGCATTCCCTTGGTATCTGTAATTTTCTTGAAGAGGTCTCTAGTTTTTCTCATTGTATTGTTTTCCTCTATTTCTTTGCACTGTTCACTGAGGAAGGCTTTCTTATCTTTCCTTGTTATTCTTTGGAACTCTGCATTCAAATGGATATATCTTTTCTTTTCTCCTTTGCTTTTCCCTTCTCTTCTTTTCTCAGCTATTTGAAAGGCCTCCTCAGACAACCATTTTGCCTTTTTGCATTTCTTTTTCTTGGGAAAAAAGAAAAAAGTGGCTGTCTTCTGTATAATGTCATAAACCTGCGTCCATAGTTCTTCAGGTACTCAGATCTAATCCCTTGAATCTATTTTTCACTTTCACCGTATAGTCATAAGGAATTTGATTTAGGTCATACGTGAATAGTCTAGTGGTTTTCCCTACTTTCTTCAATTTAAGTGTGAATTTGGCAATAAGGAGTTCATGATCTGAGTCACAGTCAGCTCTCAGTCTTGTTTTTGCTGATTGTATAGAGCTTTTCCATCTTTGGCTTCAAAGAATATAATCAATCTGATTTTGGTATTGACAATCTGTTGATGTCCATGTGTAGCATCTTCTCTTGTGTTGTTGGAAAAGGGGTGTTTGCTATGACTAGTGTGTTCTCTTGGCAAAACTCTATTAGCCTTTGCCCTGTCTCACTCTATACTCCAAGATCAAATTTTCCTGTTATTCCAGGTGTTTCTTGACTTCCTACTTTTGCATTCCAGTCCCGTATTATGAAAAGGACATCTTTTTGGAGGGTTAGTTCTAGGTCTTCTAGGTTTTAATAGAACCATTCAAAATCAGCTTCTATAGCATTACTCGTCAGTGTATATATAGACTTGGATTACTGTGATATTGAATGGTTTGCGTTGGAAATGAATAGAGATCATTCTTTCATTTTTTGAGATTGCATCCAAGTACTGCATTTCAGACTCTTGTTGACTATGATGGCTACTCCATTTCTTCTAAGGGATTCTTGCCCACAGTAGTAGATATAATGGTAATCTGAGTTAAATTCACCCATTCCAGTCTTTTTTAGTTTGCTGGAGTTGTGGCTACGTAGCATGGGAGCAACTTTGAGGAGATACTCCACGTCCGGGGCAGAGAAGCCCCAGCAGATGGCAGGAGAGGCAAATTCGCATTTAGAATCAAATCCCATTCCCACCAGAGATGCTCAGAGGGCTCAAACAAACCTTATACACACCAGGACCCAGAGACCCCACAGAGACTGAGACAGAACTGTGTTTGGGTGTCTCCTGTGGAGGTACGGGTCAGCAGTAGATTGCTGCAGGGGCAGGGACTCCTGGTGCAGCAGATCTGGGTATAGCATAAGCTCTCTATGAGGAGGTCACCATTAACCCCACCATAGAGCTGCCAGAACTTACACAGGACTGGGAAATAGACTCTTGAAGGGCACAAACAACCTTGTACACTCCAGGACCTAGGAGAAAGGAGCAGTGATCCCAGAACAGACTGACCCAGACTTACCCTTGAGTATCCAAAAGTCTCCAGCAGAGGAGTGGGTCGGTAGTAGCCTCTGCAGGGCTAGGGACACTGAGTGTAGCAGTATATGCATGGACCTTTTGAAAGAGGTCACCATTATCTTTATTACCTCCACCATAGTTTGTCCCCAGGTAAATTACAGGGAGGGAACACAGCTCTACCCATCAACAGAAAATTGGACTGAAGATTTATTGAATATGGCCTTGCCCATTAGAACAACACCCAATTTCCCCCTCAGTCAGTCTCTCCCATCAGAAAAATTCCATAAGCTTCTTATCCTTTTCCATCAGGAAGGCAGGCAGACTAAAAACCACTATCACAGAGAACTAACCAATCTGATCACATGGACCACAGCCTTGCCTAACTCAATGAAACTATGAGCCATGCCGTGTAGGGTCACCCAAGACAGATGGGTCATGGTGGAAAGTTCTAACAAAATGTGGTCCACTGGAGAAGGGATTGGCAAACCACTTTAGCATTCTTGCCTTGAGAACCCCATGAACAGTATGAAAAGGCAAAAAGATAGAACACTGAAAGATGAACTCCCCAGGTTGATACATGCCCAATATGCTACTGGAGATCAGTGGAGAAATAACTCCAGAAAGAATGAAGAGATGGAGCCAAAGCAGAAACAACACCCAGTTGTGGATATGACTGGTGATAGAAGCAAAGTCTGATGCTGTAAAGAGCAATATTCCGTAGGAACCTCTTGTGTGGTTAATATTTCTTATTGGAGTGAACTAGTTGCTTATCTGTAAGCAACAAAAAGTGACCCTGCTTTATTAAAAAGTAAAAAAAAAAAAAATTGAAATGATAATAGGCAACATTATCAGCATTGCTGAGAAGCCTGAAGAAAGAGTCAGGGAGGGCAAAGCAGGCTAAGATGGACTATGACTAAAATTCTACCTGAGCTGCCCAGTGAGGACATACACAGAGCTTGCAATGACACCACCATCTGCACTAGTTCCTACTTGCCCTGTGGCCCCAACTGCCACTAGTTCTACCAATAAAATGGATTCTCTCCTGCTCCATCTCTTATGTCATATAGTTTAGGGTTTATTTATCTAATGGCCCATGCCCAGGTCACATGCATTTGACCTGGCTGCAAAAGAGTCTGGGAGACTGACTTCTCCGGCTTCTGTTGACTCACAAAGGAAGAATTCTTCTAGGCAGAAAAAGGAGGCAGCTCTCTGGCAGCCCTCCTAAGTTACAGATGTACATTGCAATGCCTCTCTATTCATTTTAAGAGATGACAAACAATTGCTAATGTATAGAAACAAATCATTACTAATATATAGAGGATCTATAAGTAAAAATGTCCTCTAGCATCTTCAAAATGCCAAAGGTCTCTTGTTCAAAATGTAATTCTTATGACTCAAAGCATTTAAGCATAACACTTTTAGATGTTATCCACCCAGGGAGAAGCTTTACAATATATGATTTCCTCCTCCATTTCTCCCTCTCACAGTGTATTTCCCAAGGCCATCATCTAATTAACAATCACAAAGCTTCCTACAATACAGCTGCCTATGAAATGGCTGGCTTCTTCATTAGCTTGTTTCTCTCCCCACATCTCTTTCAATTAGCAACTGATAAAAGGAAATCAAAAGCACCTGATACCCATTTTTTCATGATGGAGTGATTTCATTTCTCTCTGAAGCATGAATAAAATTCAATTTCAGAGATATCTCCCCTCCATTTGGAAAATGAGACTCTGAATATCAAGGCCTTTATCCGGTAAAGACCCCTCTCTGAAAATGTTTACTTGCATTGTATTAAGCAAGGCACTAATACATGGCTTTTGTAAATGTCATCTACAAAGAGTTGGACATGACTGAGCAACCAAACTGAACTGAACTGATATTTATGATGTGCCACTGAGTGTACTGCCATGAAACTATGGAAAAATTTTTTAAAAGAAAGGCTACAAATACTCCTCAGTTTTGTTATTCAGTAAAAATTTTATGTAAGAGTTTTCTCTGTACATCAACATTTATTAAGCAACTAGTACGTGCAATGATGTGAATAATCAGATACTGTCTTTGACTTTTAAGCACCCATTTTGGTGGAAGAAATAGGCAATAAGCATGTAAACTGACAAACCAAACAGTATTAAGGGAGTATACAAAGCAATACAATGTAAGTTAATCAGGGGAGTCATACTTGACATGGGTGGTTAAGAAAGCACCCAGGAGATGTGGTTATATGAGAAGAAATAAATCCCATGAAAAGCTGGAGAAGGAACATACCAGGAAGGAGGTCTAGCAATTTCAAAATCTCTGAGACAGAATGTGCTTGATATGCTCCAGGGCTTCCTAAAAGGCAGGTCAGTCAGTAGCTTGTTAGCAGTCAGATCACCGTGGAACATTTTGGGCCACAAAAATGAGTATAGATTTATTTTAAGAAGAGAAGAGACAAGAATTAATTTATATTTTTAGAAGATCATCATGCCCATGTGGAAAACAGATTAGAAATGGCCAAGAGTGGAAGGAAGGAGATAAATTAGGAAGTGGTCCACCAGGTGAGATGGTGGCTTGAATTAGTGGTAATGAGAGAGTTGAATTTTACTATTTTAACAGCAAAACAGATAGGAATTACTCACTGATTCAACATGGGGCATCAGAATAGGCAGAGTGCAAAAATGACCCCCAGGTCTCTATCCGTCTCCGCATCCAAGTCCGTCACACAGTTACCTTCCAGCTCCTCCTATCAGGAGGTGGAGTCTGTTTTTTCACTCTTTGTATCTGGGCTTGAACATGTGAGTTGCTTTGACCAAGTGAATGAGGTATTAATAGATGCAACATCAGAACAGTTCTAAGTTGTTTTTCAGTCACTCAGTCACGTCTGACTCATTGCGACTCCATGGACTGCAACACGCCAAACTTCCCTGTCCTTCACTATCTCCCAGAGTTTGCTCACACTCATGTCCATTGAGTCAGTGATGCCATCCAACCATCTCATCCTGTGATCTCCCCTTATCCTTCTGCCCCAATTTTCCTAGCATCGGGATCTTTTCCAATGAGTCAGCAGCTCTTTGCATCAGTTGGCTGAAGTATTAGAGCTTCAGCTTCAGCATCAGTCCTTTCAATGACTCTTCAGTGGCACTGGCAGCAACAGTCCTGGGAGATGAGGTGTGCTGGCCTAACTCCTCTTGGAAGAGGTCGCCCTTACCCCTAAAGTTCTAAGGCTGGGTTTCAAAATTCTTTGTCGCTTTCACTCTCTCAGAGAAAATGCTGAAACTAGCCTTCTGATACATGGAGACAAATGGGAAGAGGACCCCGTCATCCCAGCATCCCAGGATTCAGCATCCTAGACCAGCCAAACCCAAGCTGATCACCACCTGCCATCACACACATGTGAGCCAGCCAGCTGAAAACCAAGACCAGCCTAGATCTGCACAACTGCCCAGGTGACCTGCAGATCAATCAGCTAAATAATGCTTGTTGCTTTAAATCACTAAATTTTGACATATAGTGTGTTGCACAGCAATAACCTTTTATTACAATGGAAAAGAAAAGAATTAAGTGCAACATTTACATTATATAACTTATAAAAGTGCAATACTTACTAAAGAATTTTTTTTCATTCTATGGGCAGCCCTAAAGTAATATTTATTACAATCAGAAATAGATTGTGTTAGTCAAGTATATAGTATAAGGTATCAGTGGAGGGTGGGTCTATATTAAATGCGATGGACCAGAAAATATATGAGAAATTCATGTTCTTTAAATTTCACCCTGGGACTTCCCTGGTGGTCCACTGGCTAAGAGTCCCTCTGTTAATTCAGGGGTCATGGGTTCTATCCCTGGTCCAGGAAGATTCCACATTCTGCAGGCAACTAGGCCCATGTGCCACAGCTAGAGAGCCTGCGTGCTACCACTACGGAAATCCATGTGCCCTAGAGCCTGCGCTCTGCAACAAGAGAATCCACTGCAATGAAAAGCTTGTGTACTGCAACAAAAACCAAGTGTGACCAATAATAATAAAGATAATAAACTGCTCTCGGGATGTAGTCTCAAGTTATTTAAAAAAATTCACCATAAATAATAATGCTGAGTAAGAATGTAAGAATTTACATGTCATCTAGGTTTACAAAAAAGTATTTTCAAAAAATTATAGGTATCAACAGGGTTATACACTTCTTGTTTTATCAAGTAAGGGTAATTTACATACACACACACTCATCTGCTTTTTCTAATGCTATCATGTCATGAAAAGTAACGCTTTCATGATGTGATACTACTCAGTTTCCTAGGTTCCCCCATCACGGTTCAACCTAGTATCATGCCTAGAAAACAGATATGCTCACTGTCCTGGATCTTTTCCATCCATCAACAATTCATGGAGGATGCTACATAAAGCCACTAAGGAAAATGTCAAAGGTTAAATCTCAAGAGTCTCAGAATATTGTCTTAGCAGTCTCACCATAGAGTCAAGTAACTCAAACAGAAAAGGACTGAGGGAAAGTTAGGTACTTAGTAATTTTTCTGAAAGTAGAAACAGTGGATGTGATGAAAAAGGAGCCACGTCATAATCTAAAGGTGTGCAGCGTGGGAAGGGGGTCACTATTACCTGGTAGGGAAGTGGGCACATAAAAATTTCATCATCCTTTGAACACTTTTCTCTGTGGGACTCAATTTCCAGCCGAAGACGTTTCAATCACATGCTTTGCAATGCCTTCTTTAATATCTTCATTTTTGTTTTAACAACTGCCATAATACCAATACGTTATCTTAAGGGTTTTTTTTTTTTTAATACCACATTTGGGTATGTGTTCAGAGAGAGTAACTGCTGCCCTGGTCTCACCTATGTAATCTGAACCACCAAAGAAAAGGACAGGGTATATCTCTAGCCTGTAATGAAGGCCTTTTGTTGTTCAGTTGCCCAGTCACGTCTGACTCTTTGTGACCCCCATGGACAGCAGCACACCAGGCCTCCATGTCCCTCACCATCTCCTAGAGTTGAGCCAACTTCATGTTCATTGCATTGGTGATGCCATCCAGCTGTCTCATCCTCTGATGCCCTCTTCTCCTTCTGCCCTCAATCTTTCCCAGCATCAAGGACTTTTCCATTGAGTCATCTGTTCATATCAGATAAACAAAATACTGGAGACCTAACCAAGAGCAAAAATCAATGATGGGAGGGCAGTAGTTATGGAACTAGTTACAGGTACAGGGAAGTTTCATATGGCTGACATCATTGACTAGTGTGCCATTCTACTGAGTAATGAATATTGATTTTTCTTTAAACATGAGAGTTTTCCCAGCAAGTATCTCATTTTAACAATGAATCTGGAGAAGTACTGAACATACAAAGCCTCTTCTCACTAAAACCTGAAACTCTTCTCCATGAATTACCTGTCTCCTGTGTGGATCAGAGCTGATTCTAGCCAAATTGGAAATGGCCATGCAAACTCTCATGTAGGGCTCTTCTAGTGGAATTTCATATACATGGGTTGTTGCTCACAACTGCTTTTTTATTTCCGAAAGAGGTATGATACTGACATTCAGCCAGAAAGTTCTACAAGACTGATTTCTGGGATAACTCAGCTGTCACTGTATGGAATAAAGGGACCGAGCATGGAAAAGAACTGACCAAGGTCTGTTACACACACAACACGATAGACGGTGAGTGTTCTTAATAGATAGGAAAGTAGTCTTCAGTGGAGTAAGAGCTAAGCCCCTGACATCAAACAGAAAAGTCTGAACTGTGGTCGTTCCTCAGTCAAGGTGTTCACTGATTTTTGCCTCCATTTCCCCATGTGTGAAATGAAAATAAGAATACATCCCTCATAGGATATTGTGAAATAAATAACATAAGGGTAACAAGTAACTGAACTCTCAAATAAAAGAATAGTACTAATGAAAGAATTTAAAGTCTAATGTAATTATGATATCAAAAATAGGTAGCTTCGGTACAAGGTCAGGGTTGCTACTGCTAAGTCACTTCAGTCGTGTCCTACTCTGTGCAACCTCATAGACGGCAGCCCACCAGACTCCCCCGTCCCTGGGATTCTCCAGGCAAGAACACGGGAGTGGGTTGCCATTTCCTTCTCCAATGCAGGAAAGTGAAAAGTGAAAGTGAAGTCGCTCAGTCGTGTCGGACTCTTCGCGACCCCATGGACTGCAGCCCACCAGGCTCCTCTGACCATGGGATTTTCCAGGCAAGAGTACTGGAGTGGGGTGCCATTGCCTTCTCCAAAAGTCAGAGTTACAAGCCAGCTTTTCTGTGGTTTTCTTGGCTTTCCTCTCATTACCACAAAATGGCAACCACAGCTCCAAACATCACGTGCTTGCCTAACTTAATTCAAAGCAGGAATAAAAGGTGTTGGGGTTTCCCTTTATGCACATCTCTTTCTTTGTAAAAGAGGTACCTCAGACCCACTGATCATAACTGGGTCATGTGCCCATGTCTTATGTGCAAAGATGCTGGCAAAGTCAGCATCCAGCATTTTTTAGCTTCTTTAATGGTAGCAGGATTCTGCCATCAAGGAGGAAGTTTGGGGCGAAAAGGCTAGTGAGGAGGCAACAATGTCTGCCACAATATATGCAGCAACAAAAAATAGTTGTTGGCAAACAGGTATTGGCTTTAAGTAAAAACTAAAAAAATATTAGGTCCTTTTGTTATAATTCTGTCAAACTCTACTCCACATGTGGTGAATTTTTACCACTGATGTTATGTAAGTGATTTCCTGGAACCAGATCATACTAGCTCCCAAGAGCTTAATGTGCATGCCTGCCCCCACAGCCCAGTTCTACCCAGGTGGCGCAATGGTAGAGAACCCACCTCCCAATGCAACAGGTGGAAGAGATGCAATCCCTGGATTGGGAAGATCCTCTGGAGGAGAAAAAGGCAATCAATCCAGTATTCTTTCCTGGAAAATTCCATGGACAGAGGAGTCTGGTGGGCTACTGTCCATGGGGTCCCAAAGAGTTGGACATACTGATTGAGTGCGTGAACACGCACACACTCTCTCTCATACACACACAGAGTAACTCCACCTTGGTAGCTTGAAAGAAGTCAGGGGGCAGTATTTACACTATGGAAATTGGCAAATGCTGTAATCTGGTTCCCCACAGCCCCAGAGGTCCCCTTTACCTGGACACCGCTGCCTAGAAGGCTATGCTCCAACCAGAGGTAAAAACAACTCTTTTTGCCCCTTTCCTTTTTGCCCATTCCTGCTCCCCTCTAACCTTAAAAGAACTGAGTTACAGGAATGAGATCACTAGGCAATTTCACCTGACTTCTGATTTCTGCTCTCCTGAATGCATATCGTGTCTTGTCCAACCTGTTGCTTCTTTTCCTAGATAAAAAGAACTAAGAATGAAAAATTCAGTAATTAAAGAATGATTACTCCCAATACCCCTCTAAGGAAGCCTGCAAGCAGATNAGATCACTAGGCAATTTCACCTGACTTCTGATTTCTGCTCTCCTGAATGCATATCGTGTCTTGTCCAACCTGTTGCTTCTTTTCCTAGATAAAAAGAACTAAGAATGAAAAATTAAGTAATTAAAGAATGATTACTCCCAATACCCCTCTAAGGAAGCCTGCAAGCAGATCACGTGGGCAATGTCAGTAGAAAGGAAAGGTACTTTAATCAGAAAAGCTGGCAGTCTGGGGAGATGATGGACTCACATCCAGAGACTAATTTATTGGCTTTTGAGTGGTGAGCCACCACACTTGACTCTGGTAACAGAGATAGTCCACCGCCACTGACTGGTACAGGAACGTAACAACCTGGCCCTCTGTCTTGAGGTGGAACAATTCTCTGATGATATTTAAGCATCGAAGCCCAGTGAAATCAGCCTGCTGCTAGGCTCCACCTGAACCCTCGCCTTTTGCTTAAATCCTCCTGCCCTATCCCATTTCCCTCGCCAGTTTCCAACTTTCTCTGGAGAACATTCCCTCAGCAAGTCACTGGTACAAGAACCCCCCCTCCCCCACTCAGTCTCTGCTTCTCGGGACCCCAGTCTAAGCTCCCCCAAGTAGCCTGGTGGGCTGCCATCTATGGGGTCACACAGAGTCGGACACGACTGAAGTGACTTAGCAGCAGCAGCAGCAAGTACACCCTTAGCTCCTGCTTACAAAGCCCAAGGCTAAAGATGTCTGTCAATTCTTAGCCCCACTGTCTTTCCAAGGAGTTTCCCTTTTGCTTACAATAGCCAGCATAAAGTTAAGCCTCTAATTTGCTTACAACCATCAAAACATTAGGAAGTAAGATATATAGAAAAGAGCATAATAGACACCTTTGTCTACTGCAAAATGGCTTAAGTTTTAGGATGCAATCTAGCCCAGAAAATTAAATCGGTGAAAACCAAACAAGATCTTAAGTATTGAATCAATTGACACAATCTGATGTGTTAAAGATGCTTAAAAAGTAAATCTACTCTTTTCCATCACAGTTACATTAAAATTATTCCAACAGCCACATGAATTACCCAGACCTATTAGAAGAAATTATTATGTAATAAAACACTGTTATCCTCAGTCAGTTAAAACTGAAAGTTTTTGTAGCCTAATATAACTCTAGAAATATCCTGCATATGTAATCACTGCAGTAAGATCTTTGCAAGTGCCACTGCTTTAACATTTTTTTTCTTTAGTGTCTCAACCCTCAAAAGTCAATTAAGCTTTGAAAACACCATGTCTTTAAATAATTAAATGCTTCCACATCTCACCTAGTGAATAAAACAACCTTAATTAATAGAGGAATCATAGCCTTGTTCACATTCGTAGCTCAAATAAATACCTCCTAGGGTTCAACTGAAAATATGGAAATGGGACGTCTGCCCTGCCCTGCTGACTGCTATTCTTCAAAGATCTATAAAGTTTATGCCAGAAAGATGGCACAAACAGTGACAGCTATGTATCTGACAGCCCGTGCAGAAGCAGGATGTTTGAACTGCTCATAAATTAGGCACCTGAGGATGCAAAATACTGTCGTGTACATATCCTCCTAGGCAGACTTTATACAACTTATTTTACAGTATAGGTAAATCCCTAGAAGTCCCCTATAAATTAGTTCAAAGAATCTAAATCAAATCTCCCTCTAACTCAAGGAACCATGAGGTAAAAAATTCTGAAAAATGCAAAATCCTTTTTTAAGAGGATTTTAAATAATCATTATCCAACTTATTACACAGGGCATCTGATTAAAGTAAGATAAAGCCTAGTAGCAAGATGCAAAAACCAGTTGCTAAGAACCTGTTCTTCCCAGGAAACTATGGATTTTGGGTGACTGTGATATGTCAATGCAGGCTCATCAACTGTAACAGAGGTAGCACTCTGATGGGGCTCTTGATAATGGGGAGACTGTGCGTGTATGAGGGATGGCTTACGTGGGGAATCTCTGTACCTTCCTATTAACTGTGAACCTAAAACTGCTCTAGAAAAAAATAAAGTTTAATTTTTTTAAAGAACCTGTTCTTCATGGCACTTCTTATTTACATGGTATTCTGTTTGTCTGCCTTCCTCAGCAAAATATAAGCCAAGACATTGTCTCTTCACTGAAGGGTCTCGGGGTCTATAACTATGCCTGGTCCAAAAAAAAAAAAGTGTTCAATAAAGATTTTGTGCATGGAGGGAAAAAACAAGTTAAACAAGGATCTATTTTTTACTAGTAAAACCCTATACTGATCTATTAACATAAACAGCAGAAACTAACATAACAATGTAAAGCAACTGTAATAAAAATTAAAAAAAAAATAACAAAAACCCAATAGCAATGCATTTGCAAAGACATTAGAAATGCTAAAGTTTTTAAAAAATCTCAATAATCAGAAATNACCCTATACTGATCTATTAACATAAACAGCAGAAACTAACATAACAATGTAAAGCAACTGTAATAAAAATTAAAAAAAAAATAACAAAAACCCAATAGCAATGCATTTGCAAAGACATTAGAAATGCTAAAGTTTTTTAAAAATCTCAATAATCAGAAATCATTCTGTAGAATAAGCAGAAGGCAGGATTTCCCAGCTTTTCTATCTTGAGAATCAGAGAAACATAATCTAGTAGAGACAGTGAAGCACCAGTTGGACCCAATACTGGAAGTATTTGTGTGGTTCCTTTCCTTACTGGCTGGAATTGATTTGAGGCACTGCTCAGAGCAATTGACATGCTCCCAGCATGGCCAGATACAGTTGCCACCAGTCCCAAATGACTATTGAGCCCTTGCAAAGTGGTCAATTTGAAATGAGATGAGAGATGTGCCATTACGGGTAAAATATACACCAAACATCAAAGATTTGGGCACAAAGGATTCAATAATTTTTATACTATATGCATGTTGACATGATGATATCTTGCACATACCTTAAAAACAGGTATTAATATATTTTAAAAGCAACAGTATTAACATCAATTTTCATATTCAGATTAATTAAGATTATCTTCATGAGGGCATCAGAGGGTAGACACATTAAGCCATACTCACAGAAAACTAGTCAATCTAATCACACTAGGACCACAGCCTTGTCTAACTCAATGAAACCAAGCCATGCCCACAGGGCAACCCAAGACGGG
>SJYX01008281.1:241208-256445 GCA_006410675.1 Oreotragus oreotragus
GTAAAGTAATGCTCAAAATTCTCCAAGCCAGGCTTCACCAACATGTGAACTGTGAACTTCCAGATGTTCAAGCTGGTTTTAGAAAAGGCAGAGGAACCAGAGATCCAATTGCCAACATCCTCTGGATCACTGAAAAAGCAAGAGAGTTCCAGAAAAACATCTATTTCTGCTTTATTGACTATGCCAAAGCCTTTGACTGTGTGGATCACAATAAACTGTGGAAAATTCTGAGAGAGATGGGAATACCAGAACACCTGACCTGCCTCTTGAGAAACCTATATGCAGGTTAGGAAGCAACAGTTAGAACTGAACATGGAACAACAGACTGGTTCCAAATAGGAAAAGGAGTACGTCAAGGCTGTATATTATCACCCTGCTTATTTAACTTCTATGCAGAGGATATCATGAGAAACGCTGGGCTGGATGAAGCACAGGCTGGAATCAAGATTGCCAGGAGAAACATCAATAACCTCGGATATGCAGATGACACCACCCTTATGGCAGAAAGTGAAGAGGAACTGAAAACCTCTTGATGAAAGTGAAAGTGGAGAGCAAAAAAGTTGGCTTAAAGCTCAACATTCAGAAAACGAAGATCATTGCAGCTGGTCCCATCACTTCATGGGAAATAGATGCAGAAACAGTGTCAGACTTTGTTTTTGGGGGGCTCCAAAATCACTGCAGATAGTGACTGCAGCCATGAAATTAAAAGATGCTTACTCCTTGGAAGAAAAGTTATGACTGACCCGGATAGCATATTGAAAAGCAGAGACATGACTTTGCCAACAAAGGTCCGTCTAGTCAAGGCTGTGGATTTTCCAGTGGTCATGTAGGGATGTGAGAGTTGGACTGTGAAGAAGGCTGAGAGCTGAAGAATTGATGCTTTTGAACTGTGGTGTTGGAGAAGACTCTTGAGAGTCCCTCGGACTGCAAGGAGATCCAACCAGTCCATTCTGAAGGAGATCAACCCTGGGATTTCTTTGGAAGGAATGATGCTAAAGCTGAAACTCCAGTACTTTGGCCACCTCATGCAAAGAGTTGACTCATTGGAAAAGACTTTGATGCTGGGAGGGATTGGAGGCCGGAGGAAAAGGGGATGACCGAGGATGAGATGGATGGATGGCATCACTGACTGGATGGACGTGAGCCTGAGTGAACTCCGGGATTTGGTGATGGACAGGGAGGCCTGGAGTGCTGAGATTCAGGGGATCACAAAGAGTCAGATATGACTGAGTGACTGAACTGAACTGAACTGAACTGATCTTCACCTATGTCTTTTTACTTAACATGGCTCCTGGAAAATGTTAAATGACATATGTAACTCACATGGGTGGCTCAGAATAAACTTTTTGGACATTGTAGCATTAAACAATGTCCTAATTACAGAGTGTAGGTCCTTACTGCAAACACCTATACCTTCTGCCTGGAGAGCTCCTGTCATGCTACTGGAACTCACTGAGCCTTTTGTAAGACAAGGTGGTCTTGTCAGTCAGATAGTTAATGACCCTGGAAGCTCCTTGAAGCAGTGGCTGGAATAAGTTCACCAACTGTCTTGACTTTCACTGGGGACAGTTCAGAGCTGCATGTTACCATGTGTCACAGAGTTCCCCAGCAGAGCTGAGCACCAGTCATCTACAAGGCCAACTCCCTTGATAGCATTCCTCATTGAACTCTTTCCCTTCTGCCCACCTCCACTCGCCCAAGTGTTTCCTGGATTTATTTTCCCAAGAAATTATGCTTGCATTAGAATCTTCTCTCAAGGTTCACGTCTGGCAGAACCCAAATGAAGACAATAGGGAAGGCAAAATAAAACAGAACAAAACCTACCAGACACATTCCATACCTGTCAAGGAGTTTTATTTCAACCCGTATAAACTTAACAACCCCTTCAAGCTAAAGTACAGTAAGAGCTTTTGTGACCATTACAACCAGTGATACTGCTTTATCAAAGACAGGAGAAAAATAAAACATGAGAATACAAAAAGAAACCATATGTTCAATTGCACCAAATCTAAATGTAGGGTGTTTTTCCCTCTTGGATCTTTTATTAGATTGTACACAACTTGGTGTTTTAGAAGATTTTCATAGCTCTGTTCTCTTCTCTGATTCTACTTGGGAAATTGTGACTTTTTAAAGGAAACACTGAAGTTGAGAGATCCTGAGATAGAATGGAAGGTTTTGTCATCCTTAACATGGATCTGAATCCTTAGGCCATGTCCCTCATAAAATGGCCTGATTTTGAGAACAGTGTAAATTAATAAAAAACAAACCTTCCACATTCTCTATCTTCCAAGAACACCTTCATGCCATCCTTGTTTAAGCTTTTATTTGAATTCCTTTCCTCTTCTCTTCAAATACCTTGGTAGTAATAAGTCAGTTCCCCAGATAAAATATACCTCCTTTTTATTACCTTATAGGGCATAGCACTCTTACCACAGTCTTTTAGGTTCTAAGCCCAATGGCGATAAGAATAATCAAACACTGAACTCAGGTACTAACTAGAGTAAATATGGATATTGGCTGTACTTGGTCTATAAATAACAGGATTATTTGAAGATGAGGAGTTTGCTTTCAAAGCTCTGATGCTCTGGGAGCTTCTTCACAGTCTTACTAGGATGCAGCCTATTTTATACTTTCATAAGAGAGCAAATGCAGGCAATAGCTTTCTGGGACAAGGAAGTACGTGCATGCATGCCTCTGGCTCTGGGGACAGTCTTAAGTGGGGAAAAAGGGTGTTGCTGAGTCATTTATCCACCAGCCTGAGGTGTGATGTCCTTCCTACCCCCATGCTTTGTGGTGAACTCATCATGCTATTAATGGAAGCATAGAATCTAGCATTTTATAGCTTGCCAACACTGGGGTCAACACAGCATCGAAAGGCAGAGGGTATTTTCTCATCTCCTGAAGACCACTAGATGTATCTTCCTCCCCAAACGCCAAGCCTGGGCATCTGCAATTCCTGCCTCCTGTCCATGTTCACCAAGGGCAAGGTTAATTCCTCTCCTCTGTAGTCTCAGGGAGCGCTGGAAAGGGAGCCTTGGAGCAGGGGTGTGCTGAGGCCAGCTGGCACAAGATAGTGACAGCCTGTGGTCCCAGCTCCGCTCCAGTGACATCACCCACTGCCAGTTGGAAACTGGCCCCTTGGTGAGAGTATGTATATCACAAAATCAGCTTAAGTTACAATTCAGGGTCTTCTTGTCAGGAGAGTAGCTTGCTAAACATTTTCTAACACACCTCTGAATTTGGGGGAATTAAAATAAAGATAGTTTATCAAAATAAAATATGCTCTATCCACACAGAATGAAACCATGCCCTAATAAGGACAAGACATGCCCAGCGTCAGGTTCGCAGGCTCCCTTCTCTATGAAATGTTTTGTCTTTTGCCTAGAGACCACATCTAAGGAAAAGAAAGGCAGCATTTTCCAACCAAGAAGCACGTCCCAGTGCTCACAGAATTTGGTCTAGGCCTGCTTTCCAAAGGGTCCAAACCCTTTGTGACTCCAGTCACAATACAGTCTCTTGAGGAGCTACACACATGTCATCTTTGTTGAGCACCTAAGAACTCTTAAGGAGAAAGCAGGCAAGCATCCATTGTAGGAAAAAATTCAAATGGGGACGATTTCACTTAATATTGCATCCTACAGTATAACAGGGAAATCCAGGGGGCTGGGGGTGGGGATCTAAAGAGTGTGGGAGTTACACAAGATGCTGCAGAATCTAGCTCTGCTTCTTTGTTTTACTGTCGTTTCACTGCTAAACATCTGATAACACTGTGTTTCAAGGAAATTGCTCTGTAGCACATTTAGGTTTGTAAGAACTGATTTCTAATCACAACTTACAGATAAATATTCAGCCATTTGCATTTCAGGAAACAACTTCTACTCCTGGGTGAACAGATTATCATGCTTATCTTTGGAGAAGCAGGCAGCTATGAAGTTGACTGCTGCCTCACACCTATAGGAAATCTAAGGTTGCTAGACTTCACAGAATTACCGGGAGAGCTTGTTAAAACACATTCCCTAGCCCTACCCCCTGGGATTCTGAATCAGTAAGTGAGGCCCATGAATTAGCATCTCTTACAACCTCCCAGGACTTCCTTCATAGCTCAGTAGGTAAAGAATCTACCTGCAATGCTGGAGACCCGGGTTCCATCCCTGGTTCAGTAAGATCCCCTGGAGAAGGTGATGGCAACCCACTCCAGTACTCTTGCCTGGAGAATCCCATGGACAGAGGAGCCTGGCAGGCTACAGTCTCTGGGGTTGCAAGAGTCGGACAGGACGGCGACAAACGACCACCGCCACAACCTCCCAGGCGACAGTGATGCACCTGGAACGTGGTCCTCACTTTGAGAAAGCCTGCTGTAACCCACTTCCCTTTAAACAAGGGTAGATGATGTTCATGGCTCCAAGTCCAGAAAGAAAGCACTCCTGGTCCCATTCTGTTAAGTCTCTAAATAGTGCTGTTACAATGTTTGCCCAACCACCGTTGGGAATGATTCCCCGGAGGCAAGAAGACTAGCTGCCTGGTGATAGAATGCCGGGTCACAGAGACAATGACCTTTTTTTAAAATTAATTTTTATTGGAGTATAGTTGCTTTACAATGCTGAGTTAGTTTCTACCATACAGCAAAATAAATCAGCCATATACATACATATATCCCCTCCCTTTTGGACTACCTTTCCATTCAGCTAACAACAACAACAAGACATATTTCTATAAAAATTATTTTTTCATTCTAGTCATTTTTCCCCCAAACATAAAAGTGCTTATTTTGAATTGGGGTATAGCCGATTAACAATGTTGTGATAAGTGTCAGGTGAACAGTGAAGGGACTCAGCCATACATATACATCTCCATGGGGGTCAGAGTCAGACATGACGGAGCAACTGAACAAGAACAACAAAATTCTCTCCCAAAGTCTCCTTCCATCCTGGCTGCCACATAACATTGAACAGAGTTCTATGTGCTTTGCAATAGGGCCTTGTTGGTTATCCATTTTAAATATAGCAGTGTGTACATGACCTTCCCAAAGTCCCTAACTATCCCTTCTCCCTGGCAGACAAGTTCATTTGCTGAGTTTCTTTCTGTTTTGTAAGTTCATTTGTATTGTTTCTTTTTTAGATTCCACATATAAGGAATGTCATATTATATTTCTCCTTCTCTGTTGACTTTCTTCACTCAGTATGACACTAAGCCCATCCACGTTGCTGCAAATGGCATTATTTCATTCTTTTCAATGGTTGAGTAATACTCCTTTAGGACACCAGGAGACTCTCTTAAGCTCTATATCCAAGTTTACATTCAGATCATAATATATAATGACTATTTCATTCTCTGTTCAGCATCTGCCTATGAACCATCTTGTTGCTGCTCTTTGCGACCCTGTGGACTGCAGCACTCCAGGCTTCTCTGTCCTACACTATCTCCTAGAGTTTGCTCAAATTCATGTCCACTGAGTCGGTGATGCTATCTAATGATCTCAGCTTCCGACACCACTTTATGCCTTCTTTTGCCTTCAATCTTTTCCAGCATCAGTGTCTTTTCCAATGAGTCAGTTCTTCACATCAGATGAGCAAAATATTGAGCTTCAGCTTTAGCATCAGTCCTTCCAGTGAATATTCAGGGTTGATTTCTTTTAGGAATGATGAACCATTTACTCAAGTAAAAACTTTTAGGTAATTATACAGCTTTATATAATGATAAGTTGCTACCTTACTGGAAAGTGTCCCTTTGTCCTCATTTTGCCCCCAGGACTTATACTGAAGGGTATTTAAATATCTGTAATTAAGCCAGGGTAGTTGCCCTTTCCATGTGGTTTTATGGACTATCTGTGGCAGCCAGAGTGTTCCATGCATATAAGGCATATTTGCCAGAAATAGTGATTTTTTTTTTTTTGTATTTCAAAAAGTAAAATGCTTTTTCCAGAAAAAAAGAAAAGAAATAGAGAAAAAGCGGAAGCTTTTTTGGAAAAGCTCATTCTAGACTTTTAGGGCAATGACCACATAATGAAAACACCTTAAAACATTATCATTTATTTATCCACGCTATACACCAGAAGTTCCAGTATTGAGGGCTGAATGATTAGTTTGATCGACAAACCATTCCGGGAACAAGCAAAAAAATGGCCCTTGTTTTCGATCCTGAGCAAAACTATCCCACACAGATCTGCTGTTCTCCTGTTGAAATTAAGACTTATAAAAGGCATGCAAAGTGTCAATACTGCTTCTAAAGTCCATCAAACTATTCTGATGGGATGGCCAAACCATTCCAGGAACAACCAAAAAAAAAGGCCCTTGTTTTCGACCCTGAGCAAAACTATCCCACACAGATCTGCTGTTCTCCTGTTAAAATTAAGACTTATAAAAGGCATGCAAAGTGTCAATACTGCTTCTAAAATCCATCAAACTACTCTGATGGAATGGCCAGAAAGTGTTCCAGAATTCAAGTTTCTGCTGGTTTAGAGAAAGTGCATCTTTATCTGAGTTCAGCTTCTTTCTGAAGTTCATCATCTGTATCAACTGATCTGGCACTGATACTCTTCCCACAAAATCACAGGGCCTGTTCTAAAGAGACAGCTCATTCATTTAGCATTGCAGGTTATGTTCAGTAGTTTTCCTTACTGCTGTAAGCACATGAAGCATATGAAGTATCACTAGTGTCACTGAAGAGTTAGACAAAGGACCCCCCCCCCCAATTTTGGGTACTAACACAGGCTGTTCTAAACTAACAGAAATGATAAAGAGGGAAGTTAGCTTTACTCTTCCTGATGCCACTGCTTATCACAGGAAAAACAGCATCATCTGCCAGGCATGTTGCCATATTAATCCAAACACACACAAGGTCTTCTTCACTTCAGTGCAGCTCTTTCGCTTGTTCCAGGTATCTCCCCAGGGCAGGGTGATGATTACTAAGAACCCTTCCTGAACCTCAATTCCTGCCTGATTACTAGACAAATATAGACTAAATGGTACAGTGAAGTTGATCCCCAAAAGACTGATATTTTGCCAAAATTTTACAGAATAAATGGAGTTGTGAAACTACAGAGAAATGGGGTGAATGGTATTATCCCAACTTTTAAATTCTGAAACGTTTCAAAACCATAGAAAGGTTGCCAGAGTAGAAGATTCATGTCCATAAAACCTTCACATGCCTTTGAAGCTTAACGTTTTACCACATTTGCTTTCTCTGACTCTGTCTTCTTTTCTTTTTTACCTGGCCACATAGCACTGCATGTGGATCTTAGTTCCCTGGCCAGGGATCGAACTCATACCCTTGGCAGTGGAAGCACAGAATCCTAACCACTTATCCATGAAGGAATGCCCATCTCTGCCTCTTTCTGTGTGTATTCTCTGTGTACACATAATTATACACACACTTACATGCATACACATTTAAACATATGCACTTATGTGCATGTATACATATAAACATATGCATATACATTTTGGGAAACATTTGAAAGTTACTTGTAGATATGACACTTCACTCACAAGCATTCAGCAGATTTTTTATAAAATCAAAGTCAGTCTCCCACATGATCATAATATACTGACTGCATTTAAGAAACAACATTAATACAATATTATCTAATATATAGTCTATTGTCAAAGTCTCCAAATTCTTCCAATAATATCCTTTACAGCTTCATTTCCCCAGGATCCAATCCAGTACCACAGACTACATTTAGTCATCAGGAGTTGAGATTTCTTTAATCCAGGGCAACATATTGTCTTTCTTGACATTGATATATTAAGAGTAAAATAGACATTTTCTCAAAGAAGATAAACAGATGGTTAAGAAACGTTACAAAAAGAAGCTCAACATTGCTAATTATTAGAAAAATGCAAATTAAATCTACTAAGAGGTATCATCTTATACCAGTCAGAATGGCCATCATCAAAAGTTTACAAACAATAAGTGCTGGAGAAGGTGTGGAGAAAAGGAAACCTTCCTACACTGTTGCTAGGAATGTAGATTGGTGCAGACTCTATGGAAAATCGTATGGAGCTTCCTTAAAAAACTATAAACAGAACTACCATATAATCTAGCAATCACACTGTTGGGCATATACTTAGAAAAGGTCATAATTTTAAAAGATACATGCACCCCAATGTTCACTGAAGCACTAGTGACAATAGCCAAGAGATGAAAGCAACCTACATGTCCATCAACAGAGGAATGGATANGGAGCTTCCTTAAAAAACTATAAACAGAACTACCATATAATCTAGCAATCACACTGTTGGGCATATACTTAGAAAAGGTCATAATTTTAAAAGATACATGCACCCCAATGTTCACTGAAGCACTAGTGACAATAGCCAAGAGATGAAAGCAACCTACATGTCCATCAACAGAGGAATGGATAAAAAATGTTGTGGTAGAAATTAGCACCTAATTGCTTTCCTCCCAAGGAGAAGGTGAAGGTTGCTACAACTACCAGGTATTTGTGTGTGCTCTGTCACTTTAATCATGTCCTGCTCTTTGTGACCCTGTGGATTGTAGCCCCCCAGGCTCCCCTGTCCTTGGGATTCTCCAGTCAAGAATACTGGAGTGGGTTGCTGTGCGCTCCTCCAGGTGACCTTCCCTCCCTGGGGATCTAACCTGAGTCTCCTGCTTTGCAGGCTGAGCCACCTGGGAAGCCCTCAGGGTAGGATTAGAGCTTCCCGCCCCTTCCTCTTCTGGAGAGTCTCCGAGATCAACAGGTCTGTTTCGCTGTACAGGAGACTTTTGCCTCGCCCTGCCGGCTCCTCACCCTCTGGGAGGAACATGGGGCCTTGCTCCCTACGACCAGAGAAAAGCCTGCACCGCAACTAGAGAGTCGGCCCTGCTTNACGTAGAGGATCATGTCATCTGCAAACAGTGAGAGTTTTACTTCTTCTTTTCCAGTAGGATTCCTTTTATTCCTTTTTCTGCTCTGATTGCTGTTACCAAAACTTCCAAAACTACGTTGTATAGTAGTGGTGAAAGTGGGCACACTTGTCTTGTTCCTGACTTTAAGGGAAATGCTTTACATGGTTCACCATTGAGGATAATGTTTGCTGTGGGTTTGTCATATATAATTTTTGTTATGTTGAGGTATGTTCCTTCTATTTCGGCTTTCTGGAGAGTTTTCATCATAAATGGATGTTGAATTTTGTCAAAGGTTTTCTCTGCATCTATTGAGATAATCATACTAATCTCAAAAATATACAAGCAACACCTGCAGCCAATTCCAGAAAAATAAATGACCCAATCAAAAATGGGCCAAAGAACTAAACAGATATTTCCCCAAAGAAGACATACAGATGGCTAACAAACAGATGAAAATATGCTCAACATTAATCATTATCAGAGAAATGCAAATCAAAACCACAATGAGGTACCATTTCACACTAGTCAGAATGGCTACGATCCAAAAGTCTACAAGCCATAAATCCTGGAGAGGGTGTGGAGAAGAGGGAACCTTCTTACACTGTTGGTGGGAATGCAAACTAGTACAGCCACTATGGAGAACAGTGTGGAGATTCCTTAAAAAACTGGAAATAGAACTGCCTTATGATCCAGCAATCCCATTGCTGGACATACATACCAAGGAAACCAGGATTGAAATAGACATATGTACCCCAATGTTCATCGCAGCACTGTTTATAATAGCCAGGACATGGAAGCCACCTAGATGTCCATCAGCAGATGAATGGATAAGAAAGCTGTGGTACACAATGAAGTACTACTCAGCCATTAGAAAGAATACATTTGAATCAGTTCTAATGAGGTGAATGAAACTGGAGCCTATTATACAGAGTGGAGTAAGCCAGAAAGAAAAACACCAATACAGTATACTAATGCATATATATGGAATTTAGAAAGATGTTAATGATAACCCTGTATGTGAGACAGCAAAAGAGACACAGATGTATAGAATAGTCTTTTGGACTCTGTTGGAGAGGGAGAGGGTGGGATGATTTGGGAGAATGACATCGAAACATGTATAATATCATATATGAAATGAGTCTTCAGTCCAGGTTCAGTGCATGATGCTGGGTGCTTGGGGCTGGTGCAATGAGATGACCCAGAGGGATGGTATGGGGAGGGCAGAGAGAGGGGGCTCCAGATGGGGAGCACGTGTATACCTGTGGTAGATTTATGTTGATGTATGGCAAAACCAATAAAATACTGTAAAGTAATTAACCTCCAATTAAAATAAGTAAATTTATATTAAAACAAAACAAAACAAAAAATAAAAATAAAAATCAATTGAAAACAATACAAAGCTAAAAGGACAAACACAGAAGGGACATGTATAAACATTTAGTTCAAAGGAACATAAAAATATTAAGAATAGAATTTTCACCTTGAAATCACAATGAATAGATCAGATATACCAGAGAAAAAATAACCAGAAAGATGAGATAGTTGTGTTCTTTAATGTCTATTGAGACCATCATTATGCAGATTACTCCCTGTCACATAAGATTCAGTATTAGGTTTGACAAGGAGAGATGAGTAATCAACTAAACACTGCACGTGCAGATGGGAAGCATTCTAAAAATCATATTAAGCTCCAAGTAACTCTGGGCAAAATCATTGCCGGATGCATTGTGTCTGGAATTACAAGTAAAATTTCAAAGATAGCTAGGCATCACCATTCTCTCTCGTGAAAAGTCACAACTCAAGGGCAGACACATTTATGAAACACAAAATTTTCAGTTTTTGTTTTTTAAAAAGTTCTTTTTGGGATGCAGTAGTTAAATGCTACAAATGTCTACTAGTAGAGAATCTGAGCAAACCCTATAGGTTCTGAGAGTACCACCACTCTATCACTAATGACCATTTGAACAGAAAATAGCATTTAACATACAATCATGCTAGAGTAACCACTCTTTTTTTTTTTTCACATTTTATAGTTTCCATTTAAGTATGCTATTATGTCAATATATGGAAATTTTCCTAGATAATCGGACAATACCTTTAAAATGCCTGCAGACCTTTTCAATTTACTCCTTGGAAGAAAAGTTATGACCAACCTAGATAGCATATTGAAAAGCAGAGACATTACTTTGCCAACAAAGGTCCGTATAGTCAAGGCTATGGTTTTTCCAGTGGTCATGTATGGATGTGAAAGTTGGACTGTGAAGAAAGCTAAGCAATGAAGAATTGATGCTTTTGAACTGTGGTGTTGGAGAAGACTCTTGAGAGTCCATTGGACTGCAAGGAGAGCCAGCTAGTTCATTCTGAAGGAGATCAGCCATGGTATTTCTTTGGAAGGAATGATGCTAAAGCTGAAACTCCAGTACTTTGGCCACCTCATGTGAAGAGTTGACTCATTGGAAAAAACTCTGATGCTGGGAGGTATTGGAGACAGGAGGAGAAGGGGACGACAGAGGATGAGATTGCTGGATGGCATCGCGGACTTGATGGACTCGAGTCTGAGTGAACTCCAGGAGTTGGTGATGGACAGGGAGGCCTGGCGTGCTACAATTCTTGGGGTCGCAAAGAGTCGGACACGACTGAGCGACTGAACTGAACTGAACTGAAACAGAATCTTCCAAATGAATTTATTAATATGAAAAATATTTGATGATCACACTTAAGTAAGTTGATGACTGGATTGCAGAAAGAAGCCAAGTTATCAAGAGAGAAATAGCTATACTTACAACTCTATTAGAAAATTATTAGTTTCAGTCCACAGGATACAGAGAAAAGGACAAACTGAAAATTACATTGACAGAAGTTTCTTTTCCATTTCACCTGTGACAATCTCAAGTGGTTCATTTACCTAGTATGTGTGTGGTAAGACGTTAAAATATTTACCTTAATTTATTGAAGAGAAAAGGAAAGTGGTCAACTCTTGTATCAGCTGATCTGTCTGCAGAATCACAGGAAATGTATTAGACGTTTTTTAGTTCATTCTCTACGTACTGGAGCATCCAGTTTGTTTCTGCCCACCTTGCCCATCTTTTTTTAAAATCATCTTTTCATTAAGAATGCACAGTTTTTAGTAATAGGCAACATAACTAACCTATAGTAAGCAATCAAAGAGATGTTATTGTTTACCATTATCCAGTTCAAAAGGTTCTGTTTGTGTGTATCTGGGCTGTAGGGTGTAGGTTTATGAGTTTGGATGGTGCATGAGTTGAGGGAGGAGGGAAAGTGAAGTCTGTTTTTGTGAGCATGAAGAGAAATTTATGGGAATATGATTAATATACATGGTGGAAAATGTTATGAGCTTAAGCCACCAGGAGAACATTTTGGATGAATCATTTAGCCTATTCTCATCACATCTTCCTCTAAATATAGTTTGTTTGTTTTTTTTCCATGTTTCTAAATCTTCAGAAAAAAAATAACCCTTAATACTGCCAGTATGATGTTTCACATCTGGTAAAAGCAAAAATTTTATCCTAAACACTAAAGCCCTTTTCTACTGTTTTATAGGCATACTTCCTGGTCCTGATGTCCAGGAAATGAGAGAAAAATTTAGTCAACCTTACTCACAAAATATATCTCTACTGTTCCTAATGTATCTAAGTTACTATCAAGAAAGAAAGAAAATATGGCATATGGGACAGAAAACTGGAATTAAATGTAAAAAAAAATAGATCATTTTAAGTCACAGTTCCAACAGTTACTAAGAAAATCCTGTGAAGTTACAATTTAATTGAACCTTTGTTGTCTCAGCAATAATTTGGGGTTACTGAAGTCTCTATTAATAACTACAAAGAGATGTGATCTCAAACAAGATAGCAAAAGGGATAAAGCTTCTAAAATTCTGTAACACTTTTAATTTTTCAGCAAAAAATCGGTACTATTTTAGTTAAATATGGGTCTCTCATCTACATCAGTCAGTTCAGTCACTCAGTCGTGTCCGACTCTTTGCAACCCCATGAATAGCAGCACGTCAGGCCTCCCTGTTCATCACCATCTCCCGGAGTTCACTCAGACTCATGTCCATCGAGTCCGTGATGCCATTCAGCCATCTCATCCTCAGTCAGCCCTTTCTCCTCCTGCCCCCAATCCCTCCCAGCATCAGAATCTTTTTCAGTGAGTCAACTCTTCTCATGAGGTTGCCAAAGTACTGGAGTTTCAGCTTTAGCATCATTCCTTCCAAAGAAATCCCAGGGTGTATCTCCTTCAGAATGGACTGGTTGGATCTCCTCGCAGTACATTTAAAATCTCTTCCTGATAAAGTTAATTTTAAAATTATGTCCAGAGAACATAACAAAGTATCTGAAATAGTTCAAGTGCATATTAGAAGCAATAAGTTTATGTAAAGCAACTGTCCCAGTTGATGTGAGAGTTGGACTATAAAGAAAGCTGAGTGTCAAAGAATCGATGCTTCTGAACTGTGGTGTTGAAGAAGACTCTTGAGAGTCCCTTGGACTGCATGGAGATCCGACCAGTCCATTCTAAAGGAAATCAGTCCTGAATATTCGTTGGAAGGACTGATGCTAAAGCTGAAACTCCAATATTTCGGCCACCTGATGAGAAGAACTGACTCATTTGAAAAGACCTTGATGCTGGGAAAGATTGAAGGTGGGAGGAGAAGAGGACAACAGAAGATGAGATGGTGGGATGGCATCACCGACTCAATGGACCTGAGTTTGGGTAAACTCTGGGAATTGGTGATGGACAGGGAGGCCTGGCATGCTGCTGTCCATGGGGTCACAAAGAGTCAGACATGACTGAGTAATGGAAGTGAACTGAACTGAACTGTCCCAATACAGATTACGTAAAAGATGCTCTATAAACAAAATTTATTGCTAATAGTGGCATTAGAAGTGGTAGTAATACTGCACCTCAATTATACTTTTGCTTTATTTATAAGAGAAAGTATTGGAATAGTTGATGGGTTGAGCACCTTATGTGACAGACACAATATCTGATATTATTTAGAACATATTAACACCAAGAATTAGATTTTAGCTTCTCCACGTTGTATGTGAAGAAATGGAGACTTGTGTAGACTTTATAACTTGCCAAAGGCGCAAAGCTGAAACCAAGTTATGTACAATTCCAAAGCTGTTCTTTTCCGATTATAATCTATTGTCTCCCACAAGTTCAGAGGTAATCCTCCTAATCTTAGCAAAAAAGGGCTAGAATAAATATGTGTACTAGAAGTTAATCCCTCTATCTCCACAGACTCTTTAGCCATTTACATAGGCTTTGCAATTTTAAACTAACCCCTCAGATTCTTAAAACACACTGAAAAGTGAAAGAAAATGTTAATGTTATTTAACAGAGCTTTAGTATTTTGATTTCTCTAGTAAATATGAAGAATTATGGTAATGTATGCAATTAAAATTTCCTTTGTTAAATAGCTCTATTACTGTATTAAGTAGCTTCATTAAGGAGAATTACATTTCCTTACAAATTATAGCATATGTGTTTTACCACATCCTACTTGTCAATATTGTCCTACTAAATGTATACCAAAAATGTCTCTCTCTAAATAACTCATAATTAGTTTTAAAAAGGGATGAAATTATCTTTGAAAGATAACATCTTGTGATCCTGCTGCTTTTTTAAATGTGTAAAAATAATGAAATAGAGATGCACATTTAAAGCTTTGAATATTATGTCTAGACTACTTTCAACAAAGATGACAGACTAGGCTTCAATAATTCTAATTACTCTAGTATCAAGAGAGTTGTAGTTTATCATTTTTATAAATGTTTCATATCTGTGATTATATAATGTTATGCATGTTTGTCCTTTATCCTTACTACTTAAAAAGCTTCCATAGATTGTTGTAAATCTTTTTTTTTTTTAATGAATCATCCCATTTTGTAAAAACCATTTTATATTTTACATAGAAGCTTGGACCAACAAGCTTTTAATATGTATTTTTACTAAGCATTTACTGCTGCAATCGCAAATATAATTTTACTTCAAAATAGCAATGAAAATACATTTATAGAAAACAATAAATTTGCAAATTCAATTCAAACCAATTTTTTGAAATTTGACAGAAAATCTTATTACTTGTTTTAATATTGAGTCAATAAGAAAACTTGTATAACAGGGGGCGAGATGTGTATAAGAGACAGGCGTGCTACAATTCTTGGGGTCGCAAAGAGTCGGACACGACTGAGCAACTGAACTAACCTTAACTGAGGAGTAATATAAATCTCTCTCATAAATACAAATCACTCTCCTAAATCCCAGGTCAACACTCAACATACCCAATGTTAACTGTCTTTTCCAGATGTTCTTAAATGTTTATGAATAGCATCACTTTCAATTCCCATTATTTTTCACTTC
>SJYX01008281.1:257185-268353 GCA_006410675.1 Oreotragus oreotragus
AGCTCTTGGACAGACCGTGTTATAGTTCTCAGGTCTCAAACAGATCGTGTTATAGCTCTTAGACAGGTCAGTGTTACAGCTCCATGTTGCAGCTCAGTTTTACTTACAAAATAGCAGGAAAATACATCCTCGAGGCATAAGGGAATGCCAATGCAAAAACACGAAGAGAAGAGAGAAAGAAAGAGATGTGTGCAAGGAGAGACAGACCCCTGGACCTTTGGCTCCTTTTTTTATGTGCTTTTTCCTCCCGCTGGGCCTGCCCTATGTAAATTGGGCTAGCCACGAGTGCTCTTTATTCTATCAGATGTCCTCACTTTCGTCCTCGGACCTTCCTTTATTCTATTTTTGTGGGCTTTTCCCTTCCTTGTTTTTAGCCACTGCCATTCTGGACTCCTTTTTCCTATTCTAACTACCTAACACACTCATCCCACCCAAAGTCATCCTAGGCCCTTCTCCCCAACTATATCACCAACATAAGCTGTTACCATTGGACCTGGTTTTGATGCATAAAACATATGCCTCCCCAGCCCCCCACCCCTGGTTAAAGCAATTGGAGACTCATTCCGTGTTGACAAAACTCCAAGAGGAAAAGAGCAGGACAATTAAGGGAGGAGGCTGGGCTCTGCCCAGACCACATGTTTCTTGTTCCCAAAATCAGGATACCTCCCTGACTACACAGGTACACAGAAAGGCTCCTCATACCCCAACGGGGAGCAGTGTCAAGGGATGCTCTGCCTATACACCTTTGCAGTAGAATCCATTTTGACTAAGAGATGGCTGTGCACACATGGAAGGTTTCTGAGATATATCAAATATGGACTGTGAACCAGGCAAATCAGAATGACCAGCCAAAAGAAATTTGGAAGAAATGGCCCATAAAAATGATTCAAATTATCATGAGAGCACAACTCAGCAACTCAGTGACTTTGCTTCTGAGCCTACCTGTATGCCTGTACACGTGCTGTAATCTTTTTCCTCTTAATAACTTGACTTGCTTTCACTACTTTCCATCTTTGTGGAAATTCTTTTCTTCAAAGCCTAAGGACCAGGGCCCTTGTCACTGACCATGGGCTGGAGGCTAGGATCAGGTGCTTTCACTTCTGCAACCCAGCTTTAAACTTTGCTTGGGAACTTAAGCCCCTCTCCAAGTCATTGCAAATTGAAGTCACCTGAGATCAG
The DNA here is from genome assembly GCA_006410675.1 of Oreotragus oreotragus. NCBI lineage: Eukaryota > Metazoa > Chordata > Mammalia > Artiodactyla > Bovidae > Oreotragus > Oreotragus oreotragus. The sequence goes on from SJYX01008281.1 coordinate 258,365, forward strand.
TTTGATTTTGTTTTGTTTTCTGTTATAGACTTATTTGATCTGAGGTGGTTCTTCTTTCAGCATCTGACCAGATCTACTAGTGAACAAGCTAGCTTAGATTCAGATTATCCCAGTCCAGTCATAGAAGCATGAGCTTCCTGCATGCCCTCAGTTCCCATAGAATTTCTTTCTCACATATGTGTGTGCACAGTGCTATAGTTAATATTAGGACTGACTCATGCTTAAGGTTCCAGTGTCAAGGACAACTATGTTCAAAGACAGATTAAATAAAATAAGGATGTGCTTAGTTGCTCAGTCACGTCTGACTTTTTGTGACCCCCATGGAATGTAGCCTGCCAGACTCCTCTGTCCATGGGATTCCCAGGGCAAGAACACTTGAGTGGGCTGTCATTCCCTTCTCCATGGGATCTTTACAACCCAGAGATTGAACCTGGGTCTCCAGCATTGCTGGCGATTGTTTACCAGCTGAGTCACCAGGAAAGCACCCAAATAAGGACAGACTCGCAAATTTGCATAGATAAACATTTAGACATTCTCATTCATACACTCACATAAATCTCTTCTAGGAGAACCAAAGAGGGAGACAAAAAATATATATTTATGCCAAAAAATCAAGATAAGACTATGCAATTATCTGGGGGAGAAGGGGACATACTGGTGACGAATTTTTAAAAATCTCTATGACATTGTGAAACTCTTTGGTAACATATTCTACATTGTTTCATATTATTGTTCTTTACCTATCTGTCTTATCCCCAGAGACTCAGATTTTGTAAGTGGAACTCAAGAGCCAGTTCTTGTCAGCAGCTTTAGGACATGAATCAAAAGGGAACTGAAACCCATTTAGTAAGAGTGGGCACAAGAAGAAATGTCTAAAGCACTATATCTGAAGGTTGACATCAAGACTCAGAACAAAGAAAAATTCAGAAGGCAAAATCAGGCAAGTTTTCCTGAGATACTGATGCACTAGGGAATAAATTTTTTTAGAGTGTCACTGATATTTCCATGGGCAGGCAAGCATCTGTTACAGACACTGCTATAGTTCAGACATTTGTAGACTGCAGACTTTTAAATGTCAAAGATGCTATATGTCTGACATCTTTCAAAGACAGCTCAAATGTCACCTCATTTGTGAAGGCTATTCTGACAGATCCCCATATCAGAATTAATTTCCTTCTTCTTAGTGTTCTCAAAGCCACTAGAATGTCTCTTACTTTTCCTGTATGGCCAAATGTTTATTTTCTCCCTTCTCTAACAGAGCTTCTTGAAGTTGGGGTCCATATCTTAGTCATATTTTTATCTACCCTCCCTGTCTTGGAAGATTGCCATAGAAGAGGCAATTAAAAGACACTTGTTAGACTGGCTCGAGGTCCTCATTATACACAAAAGTGTGGAAAGATTTAATTAGATTAGAATAGAAAAGACTACACATATGAAACTAATTTAATATATGAAATTTCAGCCATATGTCCTGGAAGGCTTGAGTTAGCAATAAAGAAAACAAGAGTCACCCAAACAGATACTGATCAGCTTTGGACAATGAAGAAATGCAAGACAAATGAAGAAGGTTCAGTGCTGTATCTTGGGAAGGAAGCCAATATGGGAACATAACCTTGAGACTCATACAGCAGAGAAAGTAATTTAACCTGTGGGAATAGATTAGATTGCCAAGGGAAAGATGAGTTGAAGATTAATGAGAAAACTTTAAAGACTTCCTATATTTACAAGGTGAGAAGAAGAAAATTTCCCACATATGAAGCAAAGGAGAAACCTTAGAAGTAGGAAACAAAATGAAATGATGCCCAATATGAAAGCCTAGAAAGGATTTAAGAAACTATGAGGGCAAACATGTTATAAAGCAAGAGTGCTCAGTTGTTCAGTCATGTCCAGCTCTTTGCAACCTCATGGACTGTAGACCTCTGAAAGGTTGTTTCTGAGGCATGAAAGATGCCAGGATCCTTAGCCTCCAGGGGAGAGGAATTCAATCCGGGACCAGTGACGAGGCTTGACTGCTCAGAACTTTTGTGTGATAAAGCTGTATCAATGCAATCTCAAAAATGACAGAATGATCTCTGTTCGTGTCCAAGACAAATCAATCAATATCATGGTAATCCAAGTCTATGTTTTGAACAGTAATGCTGAAGAAGCTGAAGTTGAACAGTTCTATGAAGACCTACAAGACGTTTTAGAACTAACACCCCCCCAAAATGTTCTTTTCATTATAGGGGACTGGAATACAAAAGTATGAAGTCAAAAATCACCTGGAGTAACACAAATTTGTGCTTGGAGTACAGAATGTAGAAGGGAATAGAATCATAAAGTTTTGCCCAAAGAATACACTGATCATAGTGCCTGGTCAAACAGCCTCTTCCAACAACAGAAGACTCTATACATGGATATCACCAGATGGTCAACACAGATATCAGATTGATTATATTATTTGCAGCCAAAGATGGAGAAGCACTATACGGTTAGCAAAAACAAGAACAGGAGCTGACTGTGGTTCAGATCATGAACTCCTTATTGCCAAGAGTGAAGTCGCTCAGTCATGTCTGACTCTTTGCGACCCCATTGACTGGTAGCCTACCAGGCTCCTCCCTCAATGGGATTCTCCAGGCAAGAGTACTGGAGTGGGTTGCCATTTCCTTCTCCAGGGGCTCTTCCCGACCCAGGGATCAAACCCGGGTCTCGCGCATTCCAGGCAGACGCTTTAACCTCTGAGCCACCAGGGGAATTGAAGAAAGTAGGGAACACCACTAGACCATTCAGGTATGACCAAAATAAAATCCTTTATGATTATACAGTGAAAGAGAGAAATAGATTTAAGGGACTAGATCTTATAGACAGAGTGCCTGATGAACTATGGATGGAGGTTCACGAAATTGTACAGGAGACAGGGATCAAGACCATCCCCATGGAAAAGAAATGCAAAAAAGAAACATGACTGTCAGAGGAGGACTTACAAATAGCTGTAAAAAGAGAAGTGAAAAACAAAGGAGGAAAGAAAAGATATACCCATTTGAATGAAGAGTTCCAAAGAAGAGCAAGGAGCGACAGGAAAGCCTTCCTTGGTAATCAGTGCAAAGAAATAGAAGGAAACAATAGAATGGGAAAGACTAGAGATCTCTTCAAGAAAATTAGAGATACCAAAGGAACATTACATGCAAAGATGGGCTCGATAAAGGACAGAAAAGGTATGGATCTAAAGGAACCAGAAGATATTAAGAAGAGGTAGCAAAACTACACAGAAGAACTATACAAAAAAGATCTTCAGGACCCAGATAATCACTAGTGTGATCACTCACCTAGAGCCAGACATCCTGGAAAACCAAGTAAGTGGGTCTTAGGAAACATCACTATGAACAAAGCTAGTGGAGGTGATGGAATTCCAGTTGAGCTATTTCAAACACTAAAAGATGATGCTATAAATTGCTGCACTCAATATGCCAGCAAATTTGGAAAATGCAGCAGTGGGCACAGGACTGGAAAAGATCAGTTTTCATTCCAATCCCAAAGAAAGGCAATGCACAAAATTCTCCAACTACTGCAAAATTGCACACATCTCACATGGTAGTAAAGTAATGCTCAAAATTCTCAAAGCCAGGCTCCAATAGTATGTGAACCATGAACTTCCAGGTATTCAAATTGGTTTTAGAAAAGGGAGAATAACCAGAGATCAAACTGCCAACATCCACTGGATCATCAAAAAAGCAAAAGAGTTCCAGAAAACATATGTATTTCTTCTTTATTGACTATGCCAAAGCCTTTGACTGTGTGGATCACAACAAACTGCGGAAAATTTTGAAAGAGATGGGAATACCAGACCACCTGACCTACCTCTTGAGAAATCTGTATGCAGGTCAGGAAGCAACAGTTAGAACTGAACATGGAACAACAGACTGGTTCCAAATAGGAAAAGAAGTACGTCAAGGCTGTATATTGTCTCCCTGCTTATTTAACTTCTATGCAGAGTAAATTATGAGAAACACTGGGCTGGATGAAGCACAAGCTGGAATCAAGCTGGAAGAAATATAAATAACCTCAGATATGCAGATGACACCACCCATATGCCAGAAAGTGAAGAAGAACTAAAGAGCCTCCTGATGAAAGTGAAAAAGGAGAGTGAAAAAGATGGCTTAAAACAACATTCAGAAAACTAAGATCATGGCATCAAGTCCCATCACTTCTTGGGAAAGAATGGCAGACTTTATGTTCAGTTCAGTTCAGTTGCTCAGTCGTGTCTGACTCTCTGCGACCCCATGAATTGCAGCACGCCAGTCCTTTCTGTCCATCACCAACTCCCAGAGTTCACTCAGACTCACGTCCATTGAGTCAGTGATGCCATCCAGCAATCTCATCCTCTGTAGTCCCCTTCTCCTCCTGTCTCCAATCCCTCCCAGCATCACAGTCTTTTCCAATGAGTCAACTCTTTGCATGAGGTGAACAAAATACTGGAGTTTCAGCTTCAGAATCATTCCCTCCAAAGAAATCCCAGGGTTGATCTCCTTCAGAATGGACTAGTTGGATCTCCTTGCAGTCCAAGGGACTCTCAAGAGTCTTCTCCAACACCACAGTTCAAAAGCATCAATTCTTCAGTGCTCAGCTTTCTTCACAGGCCATACATGACCACAGGAAAAACAATAGCCTTGACTAGACGGACCTTTGTTGGCAAAGTAATGTCTCTGCTTTATGTTCTTGGACCCCCAAATCACTGCAGATGGTGACTGCAGCCATGAAATTCAAAGATGCTTACTCCTTGAAAGAAAAACTATGACAAACTTAAGCAGCATATTAAAAACAGAGACATTACTTTGCCAATGGAGATCCGACTAGTCAAGGTTTTTCCAGTAGTCATGTATGCATGTGATATTTGAACTCTAAAGAAAGTTGAGTGCTGGAGAACTGATGTTTCTGAACTGTGGTGTTGGATCAGATTCTTAAGATTCACTTGGACTGCAAAGATATCTAAGCAGTCCATCTTAAAGGAAATCAGTCCTGAATATTCATTGGTAGGACTGATGCTGAAGCTGAAACTCCAATACTTTGGCCACCAGATTTGAAGAATTTGGAAAGATGCTGATGCTAGGAAAGATTGAAGGTGGGAGAAGAAGTGAACGACAAAGGATGAGATGGTTAGATGGCATCACTGACTCAATGGACATGAATTTGAGTAAGCTCTGGGAGTTGGTGATGCAGTCCGTAGGATTGCAAAGAGTCAGATACGACTGAGTGACTGAACTGAACTGAACTGAATTGAAAATATAAAAGAGATAGAAAAAGCTTCTGATATAGACATCAGAAGGGGGAACAAATAGTGCCTCCCTGCTGGCCTTTAGCAGTATGTTATGTACCTATCAGCAGGCTGCTAATTAGAGGAAGGAAATGTCCCAAAATTCAGTGGCATCAGGCCTCTCACCCACAACATGTGTTTTGAGATAACACTGGCACAAGGTTAGTCATTCCAGGCCATAAAACGATTGACATGAATCTTGAAGAAAGATAGGTTTTCAAGCAAATATATAGTTTCATTAACATAGATTAGGAGAACAATTTTATGAGTCATACACACTGATTTGTTGAGCCCCTATCTGTTCTGAGTCTTAAGTGGAACTGACTTGAAGAAAGACAGAGTCTAGGGTAAATAGATAGCTCTTTAGCATAGCTTAATAAAAACATTTCCATTAGTATAATGCATTGGTTTGCTTAAGGTTTGTGAAAAGTTAAGTGCAGGTGGAACCAGGTATCGTCATGGCAACACATAATTTTAAGGGAAACTTCCTTTTTCAAGTTGTATGGAGAAGGGAAAAAATCTGACACTTGTAGTTTGTTTCCTCCTGCCACTTAAAAAATAGATAAAAAATGTCTGACACTTGCACCCTATTTTCTCCGTTTGAAGATCCCTAGACTTCCTGCCTGTTACCCTCTCACTTCCAGGCTCCTCTGTCCATGGAATTCCCCAGGTCAGAATACTGGAGTGGGTTGCCATGCCCTCCTCCTGGGGACATTCCCAACTCAGGGATCAAACCCAGGTCTCCCGCATTGCAGGCAGATTCTTTACCCTCTGAGCCACCAGGGAAGCCCAAGAAAGCTGGAGTGGATAGCCTATCCCTCCTTCATGGGATCTTCCTGATCCAGGAATCTATCTGGAGTTTCCTGCATTGCAGACTGATTTTTTAACAGCTGAGCTACCAGGGAAGGGAGTGGAGTGGATCTGAAACTCAAGCTGGCAGGGAACAAGGTGAATTTGAGCCGAAAGTTGAAAAGAGATACACAGAAGTGGAAAATGTTAACAATTATCTTGAAAAAAAGTATAAGCAGTGTAAAGAATATACTGCCTGAACAATGCAATGAATCCAAAGGAAGAGCTTGAAATACAAAGGAATTTGTAACATTAGGAGAAAGCCAAGTTTCAGTGAAGGGAATCATGCAGGCAGTTCTAATAATGATACAATAAACCAGGAAAGGTGGAATCAGCAAGATTAGGATTTTGAGTCCAGTGATTCAGAAAATCTTAGAGCCCAAACTGTGTATTAGTTTTCCTTTGAAGACTTGATAGGTCATTCAGAAAGTTTCAGTAAAGAACAATCAAGCCACTTATCTGAGCAAGAAATTCCAGGAAAAAGTTCGGGCATACTAATGAAGACAGTACAATATTTAAATAGTGCTAATGTAGACAAAAGGTATAGGTTTTTTTTTTTAGTACTAGGACTATATAAAATATTTATATCCTGAAAGCCTACTGTAATTCTCAGCATCTCTAGTTATTTTCCATAGTTCAGTTCAATTTAGTTCAGTAGCTCAGTCGTGCCCAACTCTTTGCAACCCCATGAATCTCAGCACGCCAGGCCCCCCTGTCCATCACCAACTCCCGGAGTTCACTCAGACTCACGTCCATTGAGTCAGTGATGCCATCCAGCCATCTCATCCTCTGTCATCCCCTTCTCCTCCTGCCCCCAGTCCCTCCCAGCATCAGTCTTTTCCAATGAGTCAACTCTTATGAGATGGCCAAAGTACTGGAGTTTTAGCTTTAGCATCATTCTTTCCAAAGAACACCCAGGGCTGATCTCCTTTAGAATGGACTGGTAAGTTGTAGCTAATAGATATTCCTTATGCATTTGAATGCCTGTCTATGCCCCATACTTTTCTTGATTTTATAAAATGTCTTATACCAATGGTACTTAATTCTCCAAACATGTAAATAAAAATTAAAGCTGTGAAAAAAAAAATGTTGTGGTACATGTATACAATGGAATATTGCTCGGCCATAAAAAATAATGAAACAATGCCCTTTGCAGTAACACAAATAGACTTAGGGATTATCATACTAAGTGAAGAAAGGCAGAGAAAGACAAATATCATATTACATCACTTAGTAAATAAAAATTAAAGCTGTGAAAAAAAAAATGTTGTGGTACATGTATACAATGGAATATTGCTCGGCCATAAAAAATAATGAAACAATGCCCTTTGCAGTAACACAAATAGACTTAGGGATTATCATACTAAGTGAAGAAAGTCAGAGAAAGACAAATATCATATTATATCACTTATCATTTTTATTTATTTTCTTGGGCTCCAAAATCACTGCAGATGGTGACTGCAGCTATGAAATTAAAAGGCTCTTACTCCTTGGGAGAAAAAGCTATGACAAACATAGACAGCATATTAAAAAGCAGAGACATTACTTTGCCAACAAAAGTCCATCTAGTCAAAGCCATGGTTTTTCTGGTAGTCAGGTATGGATGTCAGAGTTGGACCATAAATAAAGCTGAGTGCTCAAGAACTGATGCTTTTGAACTGTGGTGTTGGAGAAGACTCTTGAGAGTCCCTTAGACTATAAAGAGATCAAACCAGCCAATCATAAAGGAAATCAGTCCTTGCATCTTCATTGGAAGGACTGATGCTGAAGCTGAAGCTACATTACTTCGGCCACCTGATGCAAAGAAATGACTCACTGGAAAAGACCCTGATGGTGGGCAAGATCGAAGGAAGGGGGAGAAGAAAACAAAGGAGGATGAGGTGGTTGGATGGCATCATCAACTCGATGGACATGAATTTGAGTAAGCTCCAGGAGCTGGTGATGTACAGGGAAGGCTAGTGCGCTGAAGTCCATGGGGTTGCAGAGTCAGACATGACTGAGATGATCACTTGTTTGTAGAATCTAAGAAGATGATACAACGAATTTATAACATATATGGGGAAAGAATCTGAAAAAGAATAGATATAAATATATGTGTAACTGAATCACTTTGCTGTATATCTAAATGCAACTTTGTAAATCAACTATAACCCAATATAAAATAAAAATTAAATTTAAAAACATGCTTTACAGTCAAGATTTTTCAAAGATAGTCTTCAGTTTAGTTTTTCCGATTTTTTTCCTCATGATTGGTGGTGGTGGTGCTCAGTCACTTCTGACTCTTTGAGAACTCATGGACTGTAGCTCATCAGGCTCCTCTGTCCAGGGCATTCTCCAGGCAAGAATACTGGAGTGGGTTGCCATTTCCAGCTCCAGGGGATCTTCCTGACCCAGGGATTGAACCCGCATCTCTTGTGTCTCTTGCATTGGCAGGTGGATTCTTTACCACTGCACCACCTGGGAAATACTGCCTAGATATCCTTTCCTAATGCATTTTCAGGGGCACTGTGGCTTCAGTCTGTCTCATTATTGGCAATAATAAATTTGATCAGTTGGAAAAGGCAGCTTCTGCCAAATCTCTCCATTTTTATGGTATCTGCTCCCCTTTGTGACACTTTGAAGACTATGTGAATAGTCCCCTGCTCAACAACTTTTAACCTGGTGGCTAGCATCCACTGCTGACTCTTGCCTAAATCAATTATCATTATGGTGTTTGCAAAATAAGCATTACATATACTGGAGATAGAGTCCAACACAAAAACCCATTAACTCATATAGAGAAAATAGTCTTCACTGGGATTGATCCTGTTACAGTTTAATAGTTTCCTCTTTGGTATCGGAGAAAATACAATACTGGTGGATAATTCTTTGAGTACAACCATCAGTTTTTTCTAGGATAATTCAGATATATGAAAGGATGAAAATGCACAGACATGAATGCAAATAAGCCTTTTAAAAATGACAAATGTCTTAAATGGTCTCTGTGGCTGTGACATTTACATACATCAAATATCCACATGCTTCCCCACATTCACCAGTTGCCCTTGCAGTGGGGAGGGACCAAGTAATTAGTTCTGACCAATGACCCATTAGTAGAAGTGATAAGTCACTTCTGGACTGACGTTCCTACAAAGCCATCTCTCTCTCTCTCTCTCTCTGCTTCAGCAGTGACCATGGAGACAAACTGTTGAAATGAGGAGTCAGAACACAGAAGCAGCCCAGGCTGCTAAATCACTGCATTGGAAACAGTTGCCCCGAAGAGTTACCTGACCTACAGTGGATTTGGCATGAGTGGGAAATAAACCGCTATTTGCTGAGTTGTTGTAATTTGGGCTTGTTTATTACCACAGCATAATCAAGCATAGTCTGTTGTCTCTAAAAGCCAATTTTTATCAATAATTAGAATTTAACAAGAACCACCTTTGGATTAGAATGGTGACACAGAAGAACTGTACAAAAAGCATCTTCACGACCCAGATGATCAGGATGGTGTGATCACTCATCTAGAGCCAGACATCTTGGAATGTGAAGTCAAGTGGGCCTTAGAAAGCATCACTATGAACAAAGCTAGTGGAGGTGATGGAATTCCAGTTGAGCTGTTTCAAATCCTGAAAGATGATGCTGTGAAAGTGCTGCACTCAATATGCCAGCAAATTTGGAAAACTCAGCAGTGGCCACAGGACTGGAAAAGGGCAGTTTTCATCCCAACACCTGAGAAAGGCAATGCCAAAGAATGCTCAAACTACCGCACAATTGCACTCATCTCACATGCTAGTAAAGTAATGCTCAAAATTCTCCAAGCCAGGCTTCAGCAATATGTGAACCGTGAACTTCCTGATGTTCAAGCTGG
>SJYX01008281.1:269395-286678 GCA_006410675.1 Oreotragus oreotragus
AGAAGGGGATGACCGAGGATGAGATGGCTGGATGGCATCACTGACTGGATGGACGCGAGTCTGAATGAACTCCGGGACTTAATGATGGACAGGGAGGCCTGGCATGCTGCGATTCATGGGGTCACAAAGAGTAGGACATGACTGAGTGACTGAACTGAACTGATATTAATTTATCCATGGTGGTAATGCAACTGTTGCAAAAACACTAGTCATCTACAGAACAACCTTCTCTGCCCTTTCCCTGCCTCCTTTTTCTCTGACAGCCAAACTTCAATATAAAGACTGATGATGAAAGCTCACGGTACCCTGGAGCTGTTTTAGGAGAAGTGCTTTGCAAGCTGGTGAATGTAATACTGGTACCTTGATATTGCCCACAGAGGTAGTATTTACACCAAAGAAACTGGCAAATGCTACACACTGGTGCCACTTCCCTCATCCTCCCACAGAGAGCTGCTTGTTGAACATCTAAACAGCACACTGCTGGCTATTTTCCTTTCCAGGTTCTGCTACAAATTGGAGATGGGCACATGACCCAATATTCACCAATAAGTGTTGCAGGGAAACTGGATACAGAAGATCAGGAAAGACTTCTCTCCCTATTAAAAATAAAACTGTATATATATATATATATCAAAAAAGCACACATATGATCACTAAAAGATAGATATGTACTAGAATGTTTATTGTAACATCTTCACTGTAACCCCAAATTAGTTACTGTTCAAATGCTCATCAACAGTAAAATGGACAATGAAATACTGTAAAGCAATGATAATAATTTGCAACTACACACAAAAAATGGTTGAGATTGTCTCAAATATAATGAATAAAAGAAGCCAACAGGACATATTAGATGAGATTCCATTTAGATGACAGTTCAAAATAGGCAAAGTTAATCTATGGTGTTGGACATTAAAAATTATACAACTAGTTACACTTGGAGAAGCTAGTTATGGAAAATGAACCTATGAGAGACTCCTTGAGCCTGATTATATTCTATTTCTTGATCTGGGTGATGATCTCAAATCCATCAGTTTGTGAGAATATATCAAGTGAATGCATACTTAAAATTTGTACACTTTTCTGTATGTATGTGCTTAGTTGCTCAGTTGTGTTTGAATCTTTGTGACCCCATGGACTGTAGCCCACTGGGCTCCTCTGTCCATGAGGATTCTCCAGGCAAGAATACTGGAGTAGGTTACCATGTCCTCCTCCAGGGGATCTTCCCAACCTAGGGATTGAACCCAGGTCTNTAGTTGCTCAGTTGTGTTTGAATCTTTGTGACCCCATGGACTGTAGCCCACTGGGCTCCTCTGTCCATGAGGATTCTCCAGGCAAGAATACTGGAGTAGGTTACCATGTCCTCCTCCAGGGGATCTTCCCAACCTAGGGATTGAACCCAGGTCTCCCACGTTGCAGGTGAATTCTTTACCATCTGAGTCACCAGGGAAGCCCAAGAATACTGGGGTGGGTAGATTATCCCTTCTCCAGGAAATCTGCCTGCCCCAGGAATCAAATTGGGGTCTCCTGCATTGCAGGCAGATTCTTTACCAGCTGAGCTACCAGGGAAACCCATCTGTATGTATAGTGTACTTCTATAAAATGCTTTTTTTTTTTAATAAAGAAAGATGAAAAGATAAGAAAGATGAAAAAAAAAAAAAAAGAGAGAGAGAGAAGAGGTTGACTTTGCTTCTCCTTCCCACACTGACATGTCTGTGTAAGACATGGATGCCTAGACCCATGGCAGCCCTCTCAACTAACACACTGAGGGGAGCAGAGCTGGGTTCCTGAGGACAAGGCTGAACCATGGCACCAGTTTTGGACATCCCTCTGGATCTTTGGCTTTGGAAATAATAAATATCATTTTGGGGACTTCCTCGGTGGCTCAGTGGTTAAGAATCCACCTGCCAATGCAGAGGACACAGGTTTGATCTCTGGTCTGGGAGGATCCCATATGCCATGGAGCAACTAAGCCTGTGTATCACATGATTACTGAGCCTCTGCTCGAGAGCCTGGGACATGTGCCGCAACTAGTGAAGCCTGAGAGCCTAGAACCCATGCTCTGCAATAAGAGAAGCCTCCACAATGCAAAGCCTGTGCCCGGAAACAAAGAGTAGCCCCTGCTCTCCACAACCAGAAAGTCCACACACAGCAACAGAGACCCAGCACAGTCAAAAATAATGCATTTTAAAAATTATATTTTTCTTTGGCCTAGAGTAGTCATGTCATCAAAATTATTTATTCTCAGGACTTCCCTGGTAGTCCAGTGGCTGAGACTCCATGCTTCCAGTGTAGGGGGCCTGGGTTTGATCCCTGGTCAGGGAGCTATATCCCATATGCCACAACTAGGAGTTCACATCCTGCAGCAAAGAAAGATCAAAGATGCCGCATGCCGCAGCTAAGACCTGGACTAGCCAAATACAAATTTCTTTCTTTTTTAAAATTATTATGATTTTGAATCGAGAGAGCCTTTGGTATTAAATGAAGGCAAAATTTGCATGTCAGCATTGTAAAGCAGAATGATTAACCTATGCAGTAGTTTTCAATACTGCATCAGATAATTGACATGGTTATTTTAGTCTGTTGGAACTTCTGTAACAGAATACCACATACTGGCTGGCTTACCCATAACACAGATTTGTTCTGGAGATTGGGAAGCCCCAGATCAAGGTGCCATTCTGGGTGACGTTGTTCTGAGAACCCTCTTCCAGTTCAGAAGCCAGTGTCTAGCAGTGGAGAAGAGGTTAGGGATCTCTCTTGAGGCTCTCTTATAAAACCATTAATTCTGTTCAGGAGGGTTCCACCTTCAAGATTAAAGGCCCCACCACTTCCCAAAGGCCCCACCTCCTAATAGCNACACACTGGCTGGCTTACCCATAACACAGATTTGTTCTGGAGATTGGGAAGCCCCAGATAAAGGTGCCATTCTGGGTGACGTTGTTCTGAGAACCCTCTTCCAGTTCAGAAGCCAGTGTCTCGCAGTGGAGAAGAGGTTAAGGTTCTCTCTTGAGGCTGTCTTATAAAACCATTAATTCTGTTCAGGAGGGTTCCACCTTCAAGATTAAAGGCCCCACCACTTCCCAAAGGCCCCACCTCCTAATAGCATCATCTTAGGGGTGTAGGATTTCAACATGTGAAGTTTGGGGGGATACAGACATTCAGACCATAGCAAAGGTTATTCTGGTCATTCTATTTATCAAATTAGGTGCCCCAAGGACTCACCTTCCTGCTCAAATGTCACCTCTTCAATAACAAAAGAATATCTATGTACCTTTATTATGTATATATGAATATGACTTCTAATCATTCTGTAATAACATTTCCTCACTCCTGTCTCCTATTTCCTTCCTATTACCCTCCTTCATTGTCATGAGCACACCCATATTTCTGGAATTATCTTGTTTGTCTCTTTGTTTCTCTTCTAGGACATGAGCTCTACATTAAAACGAAGGGTAGAGGAGCAGAGAGGCCTTTCCCACCTTGTTCAGTGTGGCCTCTCTAGTGCCTAAAATTGAACCTGGCAGAGTGTGGACAATCCATACATGTTTGGGTTTTTTACTATATATTTAGTTATCTCTGGCTGTGCTGGGTCTTCATTACTGCACATGGGGTCTTTCTAGTTTCGGCGAGTGGGGTCTACTCTCCATTGTGGTGCACAGGTTTCTTCTCATTGCAGTATCTTCTCTTGTTGAGAAACATGGGCTCTAGGTCATGCTGGCTCAGTAACCAGGGCATGTGGGCTTAGAGCTCAGGCTCAGTGGCTGTGGCACACAGGCTCAATCATCCTGCAGCATGCTGGGATCCTCCTGGACCAGGGATTGATCCTGGGGCCCCTGCATTGCAAGGCAAACTCCCAACCACTGGACCACAAGGGAAGCCCAATAGATTTTTTAAAAATAAATGAATAAAGAAGGAACACACATCAGCAGGTAATTCATTAAGTCCCCCTATGTACAAATGAGTTCCATTACAAGAGTACATTCATTAGGTACAATCTGTTCATAAGCACAACAAAGTTACCCTGGGCACCCAACTAACACAATCAGCTATATAGGACTATACTGTGATAGGTTTACAATACTTCCCATGCAAATACTATATAAAAAAATAAAGAAAACATTTTTAATCTTACAGTACCAGCTGTGTCACCCTGCCTTTCCACTTGCTTCTGGGCATCCTAGGATTGAAATAAAGATCCTATGCTACTGTACTCTATGCAGCACTGTACAGTAAAGTACACAAAAGCACAACCACCTGTAAAGGATATACACATGAGACAATGCATGCCAGACATGTGAACTAACTTATGCAATTGAACATGCGAACATAAAGTTCACAACTCGAAGGTTCATAAAGGAAACTTTTCATGTAGGAAACACTGTTTTTAAGCTTTCCACTGAGTACCTGTTGACTCATTTGGGCTTCCCTGTTCTCGCACATGTGCAACAGTCATGCCATGGTTTCCCTCTTCCTGCCAGACGTGGCTACGCGGCGGGTCCAGTTGCACTGGAAGGTCCTCCTGCCCTACTTGCACAGGGATTCACGTCTGTCACCTCGTATTCTAAACATAGTCTGTGCGTTTTCAGTCTTGCTACCTCACTGTCCTCTTTTTATAAGAAGATTTTTAAAAATATGATAAATGACACCTCCCCAAACTGCTAACACCTTTCCAGAAATCCCTGTGTAATTTATCAACGTTTTCAAAGATAACCCAATGACAAGCTTCCCTTACAACACAGCCAGAAAACAGACCTACAACTCATTAGGATTGAACTTCTGACTAGTCAGAAGCACAGCAGAGCGAATATAGCACAATTAACATTTCTTAGATAAGTAAAAATTTAGGCACCCAGGGCATGACTGACCCACAGCAGAGACGAACGGGCACTGAAGCAGGAGAGACTCCTCAGTGTGTGGAGATGAAGCTTTCCCCTCATCATTGGGAGAGTGAATATTTTCCGCAAAGTCTGCTCGTGGAATAAAACATGCCATCAAAATACAAGGCAGAGTTTGTGTGACATCCCTGCCAGGCTGCATAAACACGCAGGTGCCCCTGTGACAGGTGCTACCCCATCAGCCATCAGGACTAAAAATACTTCTTTGCTGTCACTGCAACAGAGTAAAGACTTTGACATAATTTACCAGATTTGACTAGAGTCTACCCCCCTCTGCTTTTTTTTTTTTTTACTTTCAATGAGGCTCTGAACTCTTCCCTTCAAAATTGAATCTGACAATTGCAAACCAAGGAGATTTAAAAGAACAAATAGGCTCCAAGTTTTCCTTCAAGCCTGGTTAGGTCGGCTTCATGTGCCTTGAGCTTAGCCGTGGGCCAGAGAGAGCACATCCAAAAGTGGTTCCTCAAAGGTGGTGGAATGGGATGGCTTCATCTTTTCTCTAAATATTTGGCTGTGTTTCCTCTTCTTTTCATCTATTTTAAACTCCCAAGCAGCCACTCCCCATGCGATGTGATCTCTGGTATTGAGATGAAATAGTTCAAGAGGAAATAGCTCTTTAAAAACTAAATATGGTACAAAGAAGCCAGAAGTAACTGGTGGAGACTGTGGAATGATGTGACCTGAAGAAATGTATGACTTTCTTTAGTTATTTATTAAATTTTGCTTTAAACTGGAGGAGAAATTGGGGTGATGGCTGGAAGGACCCAAGTCAAGAGAATTCCATTTTTAAAGGGAAAGGAAAATAAGAGCACATGGATATGATACAGAAAAGCAAATTCAGGGCAGAGGGAGGACTTATCAGAGCAAGCAAGAAAGGACGATGCTCCATTCAGAAGGTGGGGTGGTTCACAATTTCCTTCTGAGCAAAAAAAATGAGGCAGAGACCATGTGGATAGATGAAAGGTCGGTAATGCTATGCGGAAGGCATGAGGATGTTCTGTTCTGATGGCTTCTCTTTACTTCATGAAACAAGAAGCAAGAATATCAGCTCCAAGTGGGAATGAGGAATAAAGGAGGAGAAGGTCTGAAATGGTTGTTAAGAAAACAGGAGAGCAAAAGGATTGGGGAAAACCATCCAACTCCCCAGCAGCTCAAAGGACTCATGAGTGCTTCCTGGTTTATAAAGTCAAGGGAAATCAGCCACCATGATGAGTTTTCTCCAGCTGTGTTTAACTGGACAAGTGCAGGCAAAAAGTGAGAAAGGGGTGAATGTAATCAGATTAGATTTTTGCCAAGTGAATAAAAAGAAAGGACAAATGTGCAAAGTATAGGCAAGAGAGAAACTATAATTATGGAAACTAGAATCTGAGCTGGCATGGGGCAGGGAGACAGGAAGGGGACAAGGGCTGGTGAAGAGGGTGATGGATTTCAGATCATAGGGGGGCTGATGAATTGTTGAAGCTGAGATATGACAGGGCACAAGGGCCCTCGAGAAGTTATCCTCACTGTCACACAGGGCTCCAACAGTAGGGTAAATGGAGGAGCAAGATGTCAAGGAAAGAGAAACAGCAGAGAAAGTCCCCATATTGCTTAAGGCTGCCATGGGAACAGACAACTCAGACTAAAGCTGTCTTAAGGGAAAGACGAAACTGTCTAGTAAGGAAGAAATTAAAAAGGGTTACCAGAGATTGGAGGAGAGCCTGTAGGTATAAATGTAGACCTAGGAACAACCCTTCCTTTATGAGCCTGTAGATATAAGAAGATGAGCAAGAAGGAAAAACATCCTTGAAACAAGCTTCTGGTGGCAGCCACAGCAGTGGCCCAAATCCTGGAGCCTCCCTGCACCCTTTAAGATTCATAAAGCCGAAGACTCATTGCTGGATTTCTAGCCAAACCCATTTTACAGATAAGTAGCTAGACTCAAAGAGGTGGAAGAATTTACTAAAACCTCTACAGCTACAATGCTGACATCTTGACTTACTTTTTAAAAGGAGATGATTACTGTCTTCATGTCAGTCAAACCTTATAAAATGGATATATTATAGGTCAAAAGTGGTTGAATATTGTCACTTTCATGCTGTTAACCTAACGCATCCTGGCATTCTTTCCATTATAGCAGAATGTCAAGAACGAGCAATAAGTTTTTTTTTTTAATAAAGTGGTATTCAATTGGTTCCTTATAAAACTCCAAATTTTATCAGGAAAACTCCACTAAGCTCTGTGGAGTTAACTGTAAATAATCTCCTATAACTGAGGTCAAACTTAACCTCTAGTAAGAAAATGAGGAAGAATCCAAAAGTAATGGATCAGAGCAGCCATCTGGAGCTGTGACTAAGAGATTACCAGTGACCTTCAAATCTAAATTAAGGTGACCTGGAAAACAGTGTAATTGGATTATGACTATAAATATAATGCTTATGGCTAAGGAATTACGTTGTATATTAGGAAAAGGAGAATGGTTACCAAGATGTCTATAAAAGGAAGCACAGAGCCAAACCCAAGGAGTGTTTTGCAGGAGTCTCCACCCATCTCCATGGAGGGATATACCATCTTGGGGATGGATGCCATTGGTCTACAAAGCTCAAGGCTACTAGTGAAGAAGCTCAAGTCATCCCCTCTGAAAGCCACAATCTCTGTGAAGATAACCTGGGCTTCCCCCTGGAACATGACCAAAAAGAGAGACTGCCATGCCAAATCACACAGAGGCTGGAATTTCTGGTGGTTATGTTTCTCACCAAATATTCATAAATCAGCTTTCTTATTTTTCATACATTAGCCTCTGTACTTGGGGAATGTGATTAATGTGCATTAGTGTTTGAGACATAATGAAGCTGGGCTTCCTTGGTGGTGCAGTGGATGAGAATCCATCTGCCAATGCCTGGAACACAAGTTCAACAATCCCTGATCTGAGAAGATTCCACATGCCACAGAGCAACTAAGCCTGTGTGCCACAACAAGTGAAGCCTGCACACACTAGGGCCCACGAGCCATGACTAGTGAGCCTCTGTACACAACCATGGAGGCCCACGTACCCTACAGCCAGCGAGTGGCAGCTGCTGTGCCCACGTGCTGCAGCTACTGAAGCCTGTGTACAAGAGAGCAGTCCCTGCTCTCTGCAGCTGGAGAAAGCCCATGTGTAGCAATGAAGAGGCTGCACAGCCAAACATAAGTAAATATATATATTTAGCAGTCTGTGGTGGTGGTGGTGGTGGTGGTTTTAGTCGCTCAGTCGGGTCCGATTCTTGCGACCCCACAGACTGTAGCCCGCCAGGCTCCTCTGTCCATGGGATTCTCCAGGCAAGAATACTGGAGTGGGATAGCAGTGTGTACATGTCAAAAAATAAGTATAAATAAATAGATAAATATAGCCGTATGTACAAAAAAGAAATAAAAACAAAAATGATAAAAAATGATAATAAAATGATTTTTTTTAAAGACATACTAAAACAGATGCAAATCCCTGGAATCACCAGCAGACATTCCTCATACCAGTACTGCTGTTCCTCTTGGCCTGTGTGGATCCAGAAGAGGTGGTTCAGCTGGTGTGCAAGGTAAGCGAGACAGGCAGGCAGGTGACACCTTCAACCTAGAGCCACTCTCAACCATGCAAATGTTGGTGGATAAATATCCTGACTTCCTCACTCCTCAGTGGGAAAACTGAGACATATCCTGTACTGTCTCCCCAAGGGTCTTTCAGACACTAAATCAGCAAGCTGAGAAATCAGATTCTTCACCCTTGAAAATCAACTGAGGGTTATGGAGAATTTAACAATGTATAGCAGGCCACCCAGGAGCATCTGCTCAGTCTTTTCCTGTTTGACAGGAGTAACAGCTTAGTCCCTCAATCGTGTCCTACTCTTTGTGACCTCACAGACTGTAGTCTGAGCTTTTCCTGACAAGAATACTGTAAGCAGGTTACCATTTCCTCTAGAGGATCTTCTTGACCCAGGGATCAAATCTGAATCTCCTGCCTCTCCTGTTTTGCAGGCAGATTCTTTTAACACTGAGCCACCAGGGAAGCCCATTTGATAGGAGGTCACACTTTTCATTTACATGGTAAAGAATCCAACTGCAATGCAGGAGATGTGGGTTCGATCCCCGGGCTGGAAGATCCCCTTGAGAAGGAAATGGCAACCAACTCCAGTGTTCTTACCTGAAAAATTCCATGGACAGAGGAACCTGACGAGCTACAGTCCATGGGGTCACAAAAGAGTTGGACAAGACTGAGCAACTAAACAGCACACTTTTATAAACTGGTTTCATAAGTGAAAAAGAGAAGCCCAAAGTCTGAATTACACATTGACTTGATGTGGCTACAAGTATATGAAAAAGAACATAGAATAACAAGAGCAAAGATAAAAGCAGATAGTAAGCAAGGGCAGAGAGTGGTAAACAGCCAAGTTAGCAGACACTGGAAGTGACAAGATGCAGTATTCTAGTCGCTGCCATATTAATAATAGACTGCAGAGTTGAGCTCTGTGCTATGTGTGGCTAAGCACTTCGCATACTTTATTCTCACAATAACACTTATTATTATTTTATTCTTATATTAACACTCCAGGTAGTTATTATTATCAGATGTTCCACTTTGCAGATGACAAAAACAAGGCTTGATGTTAAATCCAAAGTAAACAACTGGTAAGTGGCAGAGTTAGGATGTAAGCCCGGGGGTCAGTTCAAAGACCACACTCTGCAACTAATCTGTTCTATTGCTCTTTTCTCTGTGCCAGACAAAGGTAGGGAGAGTTAGGTCTTAGAAGGCTGTATTTTGAAAATGGAAGTGAGCATAAGCAGGGGATGGTGGTGGTAGTGGTGGTTTAGAATCTAAGTCATGTCAGACTCCTGTGAGCCCATGGACAATAGCTCACCAGGCTCCTCCGTCCATGGGATTCTCCAGGCAAGAATACTGGAGTGGTTTGCCATTTTCTCCTCCAGGGAATCTTCCCAACTCAGGGATGGAACCTGAGTCTTCTGCATTGGCAGGCATTCTCCTGCATTTCAGGCAGAAGATTCTTTACCTTTGAGCCACCAGAGAAGTCCAAGGAGGGGATGGGAGAGCCACAAAGAAACAAGACGCAGGCTCCAACCTGCCTGCTCTGGCAAATGCTGAGACTGTTCAGTACAAGGAAAGCACAGTCTGGAAGTACCTGGCCACTGGAGACTGGCCATCATTCAGCACAACAGCTCATCCTCCATCAGGAACACTCCCCACTAGAAGAGCCTGGGGTGAGGGGAAGAGAGGCAGTTCAACATTTCTCTTGTGAAACTAAAGCAAAAGTTGTGATTGGAGAAAATGGCAGCATACACACAACTTAAGTAGGGGAAATTGTAGACACATCACACCAACTAAAAGTGAAACGACAACATCAAATGTTAGGGAGGATGTAGAGCAACTGAACATCTCCTATATTGCTAGTGGGAGTATAAAATGGTACAACCACTTTTAAGAAAGGCCTGGCTATTCCTTGTAAGATTAAATACCAGCCTGATTACCCATCAGTTATATTCCTCAGTACTTAAACCCCAAAGAAACAAAAGATGTGCAAAACTGTTCATCATTTTATTCAAAATAGCCAAAAATCAGAAACAACTCAAATGTTCAACTTGATGAATAGATAAACGAATTGTGGTATATACATACAATGCATATGACTCAAAGAGAAAAGGAAGGAGTTACTGACAATATACAACAGTGGACCTCAGGGGCATAGTAATAGGCATGGCAGTACATACTTTCTAGAATAGACTACATTAATGATGATGGAAATCACATCAGTGGTTACTTTGAGGGGGCTGCTGAATGACTAAAAAGGGGCATAAAGACTATTTTCAGGTGATACACACACATACACACATTTGTGAAAACTCATAGAACTACAAAATTTAGACATGTGCTTTTCCTTAATGGAAATAATGCTTAATTTTTTATTTTGAGGGGGGGAAAGAACTATATCAGTAGACTTATTCATATGTTATCAAGTTTCAGGACAGCTGGGGAAGTTTTTGTTGCAGCCTTTGATTCAACCAATTGTCATTTCCCATAGGAATAAATGTCAAAACTACAGAGGAATCCTTGGGTTTTCCCTCAAGTACAAAATATCATGACATTCATTTCTTTTAGAAAAAATATGTCTAAATTGCAGTGGGAGTTCCTACACTAACAAACTGTTTTCCATCCAACATATTTGTTAATTTCCCCTTCTATGCATGTTAGAATTCTCTTGGGAGGATCTAATAAGTAGAGATTATGCATTAGGTGCCAAAGTTCCTCCAATCTGATGTACACTGATTTTTCTTTAAAAATTGACCAAGTAGTTCATTACAAGAAGAGTTAAATTTTTGACATCATCCAGTGAAGAAATAATTATTGAAGGAGAAAACAGATAGAACAGGCTCCATCTTGAAAGCAGGACTCCATCTTGGGCCAGACTGTGGACTTTGAGCTATATGCCCAGTATATATGAAAACGACATACCAACTGGAAAACCAGGCCCCCTGGATGGAAGAGCCCCAGGGCTCATACCCAGACTCTCTGTTGCTGAAAAGAATACCCTAATTATCTGTGTAACCAAAGAGAATGATAATTTCTATTATGGCTATTGGGGTATGACCACAGGCCTATTGATAATTGTCCACTGTTAACTACCTAGGCTTAAGGCATATGAGCCATGGGTTAACTTTGTATCTTTCTTTTCCTTTGTTTAGACTAATTTCAGGGAATTTGGGGAGGTGGGTTTAGGCACGTACACTTAGGGTATATAAGGTTTTCAGAAAAACTGGTCAGGGTCCTTGGCTAAGAGGAGACTCTGCCTTGGGCCCGCCAGTGTAATAAACTGCACTCTACTATCTGCATTGTCCTTCTGAGTGAATTTGTTTCCCAGAACGCATGGCTACAACATTATCTTTGAAGGTGTTGAGAAAAGTAGAAAGAAGAGGGGAAAATCAGATACACTAAAATTCAAATGTCCACCGTATGATCAACACTGGAGAAAGTGCTTTGCATATGTAATCTCATTAATCCTCAGAGCATCCCTGCCAAGCAGGTGTTACGTACATGGCATGAGGAAACTGAGGCTCCTAGAAATTAATATGCCCACAGTTCAAAGCTGGTGAAGGTGGAGCCAGATTTCATTCCAGCTTAACTCCATGGCCTTCATTTTTGTTGCCTAGAGACATCCATCCATTTCCTCACCCAACAGATGTTTATCAATGTGCCTACTGCTTCAAGCATTAAGGGCATAGCTGTGAGTAGCAACCCATCCCCTGCACTGCTGGAGCTTATATTCTATTTGGGAATTGGTGGTGTTAAATTATGCCACCAGATTCTCTGAAACTCCTTTCAACAACTGGAACTTAATGTCCCTTCCCCTGAGTGTAGACTAGACTTAGTGACTTATTGGTAACAAACAGGCTAAGTGGTGTGTCATGCTTAAAACTAGGTCATAACACACTGCAGCTGCCTCTTTTGGATCATTTGCTCTGAGGGAAGTCAGTGGTCCATGGTGAGAACACTCAAACAGCCGTGTGAAGAGCCCCACGTGCTGCAAGCCTGAGGCCTCCTGCCAACAGCCATGGGAGTGAGCTTGAAAGCAGACACCCTGACCCCAGTCAAAATCTCCAGAAGAGACTGCAGCCCTGCTCAATACCCTGGCTACAGCCTCATGAGAGAACTTGAGCCAGCAACATCCACAAGATACTCCTGAATTCTTGATTCACAGAATCTATGAGTTAAATATTTGTCATTTTAAGTCAGTGAACATGGCTAACTTGTCACATGGTAATAGAGTGTATAAAGATGTGCCAGGAAGAAGACAAAGAACTGAAAGAAATGGAAGAGAGCTGGTGATGCTTTAGGTAATGGCATCTCTGAGCGTTTACTGTTTACATGAGACATGAAGATGGAGAAAAGAGAAGTGTTGGATTCTGGAGCATGTAAGTAGCTGCTCCCTTGACAAGATCAGTTACTGCAAATGATGGAAATTGAGACTGACTGGAATACCATGGGGAATAAATGGAAAGAAAGAGGTAGAAATATTATCTGTGTATGTCTTCCTAAAATCTTAACTAGAGGAACAGAAATGGAGAGTGCCACCGATGGTGGTGGTGTTTTGTTGTTGCTACCTTTTTGAAATGACAGATATTTTTGTTTGCACATGTGTTGAGAAAAAAAAGAAAAAGGAGGACATGCACAAAGAGGGGAAAAAGATGCGCAATCTCAGCACAAACACAGGGACCAGACAGAAATGCTATTTCCTGCATCAGGACCAGAACGCCTAGTGTAGACAGAGTTGGTGGGTAGGTTTTTGTAAAACTCTGTGGTTATGAAGATGAGGGAATTTATGGCAAGTTTTATTAGGGTAAAATTTCTTTCAGGAGACACATCAATTTTTAATTATATAATTATGTAAAATACTGCCCCAAAGAACCCTAAATGTGTTTTTATCTTGAATATACTGTTTTGGGGTTTGTGTCTTAACATCTCCTATGCCTCATGCTTATAATCATGGTGAGTTATGCACAAGTTCTCCAACGTTATATTTTCACACCTTTATATTTTTGCTTGTTACACTTAGTTTATTAACATGACTTTTATTTTACTGTACATAATGACACACGGATAATCTTCTCCATGGATATTCAGTCTTTCCACTTACTGGACTCTTCACTCTCTACACTAATTAGAAATGATACTTCTACTAAATTCAAATATAACCATGAGTCTATTCCTGGACTAACAATTCTTTCTGCTGTTATACTGGCCTATTCCTGTATCTAGACCTTACTCTTTTTCTATTGTGAAATATCAAATACACACAAAAGGACACTAAATACAAATATACTGTAGTTTAATGAATTGTACAAATTGTCTGGAATCTGAGTTGATAATTCACACACATACAGGAGCATTTTGGCTGGTATTACATAAAATTAATAGATTATAATTCCTACTATAAGTTCTATGAACTTGACATTAGTGAAGGGAGGCATTTGAAAGGTCCCTACTTTATATATATTCCCATCTTATATGTTTTCCTTATATGTTTATATATTCACTTATGCGTATTTTCTTTTATTTACATTTATACCTTATTTAACTTATATGCAGAGTACATCATGAGAAATGCTGTGCTGGAAGAAGCACAAGCTGGAATCAAGATTGCCGGGAGAAATATTAATAACCTCAGATATGCAGATGACACCACCCTTATGGCAGAAAGCAAAGAAGAACTAAAGAGTCTCTTGATGAAAGTGAAAGAGGAGAGTGAAAAAGTTGGCTTAAAGCTCAACATTCAGAAAACTAAGATCATGACATCTGGTCCCATCACTTCATGGGAAATAGATGGGGAAACAGTGGAAACAGTGTCAGACTTTATATTTTTGGGCTCCAAAATCACTGCAGATGGTGACTGCAGTCATGAAATTAAAAGATGCTTACTCCTTGGAAGGAAAGTTATGAAAAACCTAGACAACATATTAAGAAGCAGAGACGTTACTTTGCCAACAAAGGTCCATCTAGTCAAGGCTTTTGGTTTTTCCAGTAGTCAGGTTTGGATGTGAGAGTTGGACTATAAAGAAAGCTGACAGCCAAGGAAATGATGCTTTTGAACTGTGGTGTTGGAGAAGACTCTTGGGAGTCCCTTGGACTGCAAAGAGATCCAACCAGTCCCTCCTAAAGGAGATCAGTCCTGGGTGTGCATTGGAAGGACTGATATTGAAGCTGAAACTCCAATTCTCTGGCCACGTGATGCAAAGAGCTGACTCATTTGAAAAGACCTTGATGCTGGGAAAGATTGAGGGCAGGAGGAGAAGGGGACGACAGAGGATGAGATGGTTGGATAGCATCACTGACTCAATGGACATGAATTTGGGTAAACTCCGGGAGTCGGCGATGCATAGGGAGGCCTGGCGTGTTGCGGTTCTTGGGGTCACAAAGAGTCAGACACAACTGAGTGATTCAACTGAACTGAACTGATACCATATTTAATACTGCAGGTGAAATTAATAATTGTCTGAAAACCATTTCATTGTTACAACTAAATACACTTAATATTATCTACTAAAGACATCTCTTTTCAATTACCAGCAAAGGGCAAATGTATCCATGCATTCCTACTAAAAATAATTACTATAATAATCATAAGCTCATTATTAACACTCAAAGTACAATAAAACCCATGTTCAGTTCAGTTGCTCAGTTGTGTCTAACTCTTTGTGACCCCACGGACTGCAGCATGCCAGGCTTCTCTGTCCATCACCAACTCCTAGAGTCAGTGATGACATCCAACCATCTCGTCTTCTGTCGTCTCTTCTCTTCCTGCCTTCAATCATTCCCAGCATCAGGGTCTTTTCCAATGAGTCAGTTCTCACATCAAGTGGCCAAAGGATTGGAGCTTCACCTTCAGCATAAGTCCTTACAATGAATATTCAGGACTGATTTCCCTTTGGATTGACTAGCTGGATCTCCTTGCAGTCTAAGGGACTCTCAAGAGTCTTCTTCAACACCACATTTCAAAAGCATCAAGTCTTCAGTGCTCAGCTTTCTTTATAGTCCAACTCTCACATCCATACGTGACTACTGGAAAAACCATAGCTTTGACTAGATGGACCTTTGTCAGCAACCTAATGTCTCTACTATTGAATTTGCTGATTAGGTTGGAAGGACTGATGCTTAAGCTGAAGTTACAATACTCTGGCTACCTGATGTGAAGAACTGACTCATTGGAAAAGACCCTGATGCTGGGAAGGATTGAAGGCAGGAGAGGTAGGGGACAACAGATGATGAGTTGGTTGGATGGCATAACTGACTTGAATGACATGAGCTTGAGCAAGCTGTGGGAGTTAGTGATGGACAGAGGAGCCTTGTGTCTACGGGGTCGCAAAGAGTTGAACCCGACTGAGTGTCTGAACTGAACAGAATGCAGCACTTCACAGCATCACCTTTTTAGGATTTGAAATAGCTCAGCTGGAATACCATCACAACCACTAGCTTTATTTGTAGTGAGGCTTCCTAAGGCCCACTTGACTTCACATTCCAGGATGTCTGGCTCTAGGTGAGTGATCACACCATCATGGTTATCTGGGTCATTAAGATCCTTTTTGTATAGTTCGTCTGTGTATTCTTCTTAATTGCTTCTGCTTCTGTTAGGTCAATACCATTTCTATCCTTTATTGTGCCCATCTTTGCATGAAGTGTTCCCTTGGTATCTCTAATTTTCTTGAAGAGATCTCTAGTCTTTCATATTTTATTGTTTTCCTCTATTTCTTTGCACTGATTACTGAGGAAGGCTTTCTTATCTCCCCTTGCTATTCTTTGGAACTCTGCATTCAGATGAGTGTATCTTTTCTTTTCTCCTTTCCCCTTTGCTTCTCTTCTTTTCTCAGCTATTTGTAAGGCCTCCTCAGACAATCATTTTGCATTTTGCATTTTTTTTTCTTGGGGATGGTCTTGATCACTGCCTACTGTACAATGTCAGGAACCTCTGTTCATAGTTCTGCAGGCACTCTGTCAGATCTAATTCCCTTGTATCTGTTTGTCACTTCCACTGTATAGTCATAAGGGATTTGATTTAGGTCATATCTGAATAGCCTACTGGTTTTCCCTACTTTATTCAATTTAAGTCTGAATTTTGCAATGAAGAGTCCATAATCTAAGCCACAGTCAGGTCCCAGACTTGTTTTTGCTGACTAAATAGAGTTTTTCCATCTTTGGTTGCAAATAATATAATCAATCTGATTTTGGTAATGACCATTTGCTAATGTCCATTGTAGAGTCGTCTCTTGTGTTGTTCGAATAGGGTGTTTGCTATGACCAGTGCATTCTCTGGCATTTTTTTTTTTTTTATGGAAAGGCAAAACAAAACATTAAACCTGAATATATAAGAATTTGACCCTGATATCCACTCCAATGAAATATATTCTACAGTAAAATGTATGTTTCCACATATTAAACTAGACCTTCAACTCTCAACACATGTAAGAAAATCTCTCATGAGGCTACTGATATAACCAGGCACATTTTCTGCCTGGCCAGGATAGCAAATCATTGAAATACTAACAGTGACTTTTCTGAACTTGTGGGGAACAGGTAGGTCCTAATGAGTTTATATTATCATGGGGTGAAATCACATAAAAAAATCTCTTCTAGAGATTCTGGTTCATTTTCCCAAAACAGTAAATCAGATCAGGAAAACTATATCAAAGAGAAAAAGGATACAGGGTACAATTTAGAAAGGCCAATATTTACTCAAGAAAATTGCTAACCTTATCCTTCTTCAGCTCTGATATGGAAAGTAAAGCATATTCATTCTGCTGCTAACTTTACGTTCATTTTTTTTTTTTTTTTACGATGGGATGGTAGTTTTATTATTTTTGTTTTGTTTTGTTTTGT
>SJYX01008281.1:312133-329565 GCA_006410675.1 Oreotragus oreotragus
CTTTTCCAGTCCTGTGGCCACTGCTGAGTTTTCCAAATTTGCTGGCATATTGAGTGCAGCACTTTCACAGCATCATCTTTCAGGATTTGAATTAGCTCAATCAACATTAGAAGGATATATACCAGATATACCTATTATGCTTAGATAACAATACAGCCTCACACCAGATCTCCGAAATCAGAGACTCTGGGAAGCTAAACTGACTATGAAAAAATAGATCATTTTGCTGAGCAATCCAGTCAGAGAACAGCTGATGCTATTTTTCTGCTGAGGCAATCCAAAACTGTGTTATGTTTTCTGGCAGCCTCGTAATGATGATGACTCAAGATTCAGGGTTTGGGGGATAACTGTATTTAAAGAAATGTTAAAAAAAAAAAAAAAGAGAGAGAGAGAAAAGAAGAACATAAAATATGTTCAAAATATCTGCTTTTAGAAAGTTAAGTAACAGCCCAGGCAACTGAAGGGCAGAAAACTTCATTTTTTCCTCCCATCAGGGATTTAATTGGATGTATAGTTGGATCATACCTTTTGTCTAATCTAAACTGGGCTTTAAGTTGAATCCAGTTCATTCCACTTGCTGGAAAAATTAGACTTGAACAGTTTTTATTTGAATGGCTTTGACTTCTCCTATTTACCAATTGCCTCTTCAGAAATAGGCTCATCCCTTCCCTTGATTTTCTTCTGAGAATGTCATTTCTTTGAGCTTTATCATTGTCATCTTCATATTTCTGAAAACCAGTTTCAAAAAAATAAAACTGTTCATGAAGGTCCATGGCATGATTCTGTCATTGTTTCCTGGTCCCTCCACGTTGGTGAGCACCATTCTTTCAAACATGTAGTTTGTCCAGTAGTCATGTACGGCTGTGAGAGTTGGACCATGAAGAAGGCTGAGAACCAAAGAACAGATGCTTTCAAACTGTGGTGATGGAGACAACTCTTGAGAGTTACCCTGGATAGCAAGGAGATTAAACCAGTCAATCCTAAAGGAAACCAACCCTGACTATTCACTCGAGATACTGATGCTGAAGCTGAAACTCCAACATTCTGGCCATCTGATGCAAAGAGCTGACTCATTAGAAAAGACCCTAAAGCTAGGAAAGACTGAGGGCAACAGAGGATGCATTGGTAAATGGCATCACAGAGTCAATGGGGAGCATTTAAGTAAATGCATGCATTAAGTAAACTCTGGGAGATACTGAAGGACAGGGAAGCCTGGTGTGCTGCAGTTCATGGGGTTGCAAAGAGTCAGACACAACTTAGCGAGTGAACAACCATTCCTTGAAAACTCTGAGCTCTGGGACTCTTTATGATGTCATTTTATTCTTTTAAGATGCATTGTCTTTACTGGCTCAATGTTTCCCACATTAAAAATATATATATATTTATAACCCAGACCCCCTGCATTGGGAGCACAGACTCTGGGAGTCCAGACTGTTACCACTGGACTACCAGAGAAGTCCCCTATATTTTTAAATTGATTCATAGCTCACCTTCCTTATATTTTTGTCCTAGAGCATCTGTATATTTACTTATAATGCTATTTAAACCAATTAAACTTTTTCTCACTGTTAAATTGCAAATAGATTCATGAAATCACAAATTTAATGTGCCTCTTATAGGTTTAGTGCATAAGTGCATAGTTGTTAATGATTTTGAAAAGTTTGGCTATGGAACTACCTAACATCTTCATCCATAACACACAAGGTAGGAGAACCACCTTTGGAGAACTCTCCTTGAAAGGTCACAAAATTAGAATTTAATCTGAGGAAGCCTCCTGAGTTATCCAACTTTAGGAAGCCCTTGACCACAGAATCCTATTTATTTCCTGATTTTCCATTCTGTAAGTATTTTTCTTCATGGATCTCTGCCTTTTCATGGCGAAGGGGTTTGCGTAACTCGATGAAGCTATGAGCCATGCCCTGCAAGGCCCTTAAGATGGATAGGTCATAGTGAAGAGTTCTCAGAAAACTCAATATTAAAAAAAAAAAAAAACACAAAAAAACACAAAAAAACTAAATAAGATCATGACATCTGGTCCTGTCACTTCATGGCAAATAGAAGGGGAAATGATGGAAGCAGTGACCAATTTCTTCTTTTTGGGCTCTGAAATCACTGTGGATGGTGACTGCAGCCATGAAATTAGAAGACAATTGCTTCTTGAAAGGAAGGCTATGACAAACCTAGACAGGGTATTAAAAAGCAAAGACATCACTCTGCTGACAAAGATCCATATAGTCAAGATTATTGTCCTTCCAGTAGTCATATACAGATGTGAGAGTTGGACCATAAAGAAGGCTGAGTGCCAAAGAATTGATGCTTTCAAATTATGGTGCTAGAGAAGACTCTTGAGAGTCCTTTGAACCTCAAGGAGGTTAAACCAGTCAGTTTAAAGGACATCAACCCTGAATACTCACTAGAAGGACTGGTGCTGAAGCTGAGGCTCCAATACTTTGGCCACCTGAAGTGAACAGTCAATTCACTGGAAAAGACCCTGATGCTGAGAAAGATTGAGGGCAGAAGGAGAAGAGGGTGATAGAGAATGAGATGGCTGAATGGCATCACTGATTCAATGGGCATGAACTTGGGCAAACTCTGGGAGACACTGAGGAACAGGGAGGCCTGACGTGCTGCAGTCCATGGGGTCGCAAAAAGTCAGACATGACTTGGCAATTGGACAACAACAAGCATTTTCATAA
The DNA here is from genome assembly GCA_006410675.1 of Oreotragus oreotragus. Lineage (NCBI taxonomy): Eukaryota > Metazoa > Chordata > Mammalia > Artiodactyla > Bovidae > Oreotragus > Oreotragus oreotragus. The sequence goes on from SJYX01008281.1 coordinate 314,830, forward strand.
CACTGAAGATCTAGCTTACAACACTCAAATGACAGCCACTTTCTCCAAAGATTCATGAGTATATTTCCCCAGCTACCCTTGCTGCTCAAAGTCTTTAGTCACAGATGCCCCTCACTGCTTTCTCTTCCTTTTGGACAGTGGTTCTGAGCCTTCTTTGCACCTGGAGGTCTTTTACAAATCATGATGTTCTAACACCTCAGATCAATTCAACCAGAATCACCTGGAATGGGGTCCAGATATCAGTATTTTTTATTTTTTTAAATTGAAGTATAGTTGATTACAATTTTGTGTTTGTTTCAAGTGTGCAGCAAAATGATTCAGTTATACAGATATTTTTTCTTCTTTCCCTTACAGGTTATTTCACAACACTGACTGGAATTCCCTGTGCTATACAGTAGGCCCTTGTTTGTTTTATATATAGTGGTGTGTATATGTTAATCCCAACCTCCACCTCCTAACTTATCCCCCCACCCTTCCCTTTTTGATAAGCATACATTTGTTTTCTATGTCTATGAGGCTATAAAGCTTCTCTGGTGATTCAACATGTAGCCAAAATTGACAGCTACTCCTTCATAAAGGCACAAATATCAGCAAGACAAACCAAGAGTGTATCAAAGACAGTATTTACCGCATTTAATTTTCCAGATACTTGCTTTTTTGACATCGCCAGACACTACAATTTATAACTCCATCTCTTTATAACAAATTTGAAATAATATTTTGAGCTGTTAAAATTATTTCCGTGCAAAATGTACTTTATCTGCTAATACCCCAGTGGAAAATTAGTCTAATATGGATTAACAAAAATTATAAAGTCAGGTTCTCCATTTCTTGACATCGATGAATAAAAGATCTACAAAGGTAAGTTACACTATAAGTACACCCACATATATATATACACATACACGCACATATAAGTATACAGAGCTGGAGATATTCAGGAGGTAAGTCTTCAAATAACTCTAGTGATTGGGAAACACTACCAAGAGCAGCTCACAGAAGAGACATCTGGTCGCCACGGCAGCAATGGAAGCAGTGTAAGGGTTTACAGAGCTGCATGATTTGCTTCACATTTTCATACATTCTGTGTTGCCTCAGCACTACTTGAATATCTTCTTAATGACTGTGGAATATTTAAATTGAGTAAAATAAGCACCAGACTGTTGACAAAGTGCTGGCCAAGGATCCCCTCCTTACAAAACTTTCTGCCCCCAAATCTGATCAAATTTGATTTCTTGAAAAGCACTTATCCAGTTTTTTATAAGACTTATCAAAGACCATCCAATAATTCTTAAAAGCTACTAAAATTCCCATACATCCTCTGTCTCCCACCTACCCCAAAAGAAATGTGTTCCCAAAATTTAGAGAAAAGAGGAGCGAGAGAGAGACAGAGACATTTTTGTTTTATTAAGAAAGAATGGTCTAGCAAAATGGCACACTGAAAGCTATTTAATCATCACATCTAACAACATGGAGAGAAGAGAAGGGGGAGGAGGCACTGTGACCCGAGGCTGGCTCTGTCCACCTGGCATGGGGCACATGATCCTGTGAAGCCAAATGGCCCATGGAACCCAATGACTACAGCTGCAGTCAACCAAGCTGGTCTCTACAACTAGAAACTCAGCCATTCCTATAGCTACATGTCTATCTAGGTCTTCAAAGTATGTAACCCAAAACCTGAATACATGTATTTCTCTTAAAAATGTTATATTTAAATACCCTTCAAAAATGTTAAGGTATTATAAGCTCACACAGCCAGTCGAGCAATGCAAACCTGGGTGGTGGAAGAAGTCACTGTGCTCCCTAAAGCCCTCTGCACACCTCCTTCACATCCCACCTCCATCGCCTGTGGAGTCAGAATGTCTTGTTCAAACACTGGCTGAACCAGTTCCCCACTTAGTGACTTGGAACATGGTAACTTCATCTCGATCAGCACCAGTTTCCTTATTTTTATAATAGGGAAAATTATAGCAATTACAACACCTATCTCACATATAAGTGTTTGTGCTTAATTGCTCAGTAGTGTACAACTCTTTGCGATCCTATGGAGTGTAGTAGCCAGGCTCCTCTGTCCATGGGATTCTCCAGACAAAAATACTAGAGTGAGTTGACCTTTCCTACTCTAGGGGATCTTCCTGACCCAGGGATTGGACCCTCATCTCTTACATCTCCTGCATTGGTATGAGGATTCTTTACCACTGAGCCACCTAGATAGCCCAGTAAGCAGTAAACCAGAAAATTTATACCCCAAACTCCAAAGTATTTATCTACTGAGCAGTTTCCCATGAAGGAAAGAAAAAAATGGGAAAAAGGACATATTTCTTTTAAGAATCAGATGAAAATGTTCATTGTGATTTCTTGATAACAAATATACTCTGGCCTTTGTCTCATTATCTAACTGCATTATTAATACATACTGCTTTTATACCTAAAACTTTAAGTAGGAGAGTATAAATGCCATAAGGTTAATACCACCCCAGTACTCTTGCCTGGAAAATCCAATGGACGGAGGAGCCTGGTGGGCTGCAGTCCATGGGGTCGCTAACAGTCGGACAGACTGAGCGACTTCACTTTCACTTTTCTCTTTCATGCATTGGAGAAGGAAATGGCAACCCACTCCAGTATTCTTGCCTGGAGAATCCCAGGGATGGGGGAGCCTGGTGGGCTGCCATCTATGGGGTCACACAGAGTCGGACACGACTGAAGTGACTTAGCAGCAGCAGCAACTATTATTCTTTCCAACTCATTCTTTCAATGCAGGGATTGAACCCAGGTCTTCTGCATTTCAGGTGGATTCTTTACCAGCTGAGCCACAAGGGAAGCCCATATACTACTTATTTTCTAAAATTAACTTTCCAGTCCCAACTATGAGTTGTTGGAAAAGCAATACTTGAGATAAGATGTTTTGAGTCATTACATTGTGCCAGGCCTTGGTCTAAACACTTTTTGTTCCTTAAAATACATATATAGTCTCACATATAGGTACTGTATATATATATTTTAAGGAATGAAAAGCTATATATACATATTATATATAGTCTCACATGTATGTACTATATATATATATATATTTTTTTTTTTTTTTAAGAAACAAAAAGTGCCTAGACCAAGGTCTGACACAAAGCAACAACTCAAAACTATTTATTATTATTAGTTAATTATTATTTCTCTTTTACATCCAAAATTCCTTTAAAGGAAAGGAAAGGAAAGGGAAGTCGCTCAGTTGTGTCCGACTCGTTGCAACCCCGTGGACTATAGCCCACCAGGCACCTCTGTCCATGGGATTCTCCAGGCAAGAGTACTGGAGTGGGGTGCCATTTCCTTATATTACTTTATTATAATGTACTTCATTATAGTATACATGCTTATATATAATGATGTATTGATTAAGATGAAAGGTTCTGGGACTGGTTAAGCCTGGTTTGGAATCGGATATACTTGCTAGGGGCCTTTCATTAAATCTGCTTTTCAAGGAACAATTATAAGTGCCAACATGTGCTAACCACTGCTCTAGTTCCTGGTGATAGAATATTAAGACAAAAGACACTGTTATGAGACTAAAAGGTCAAGCTACAATCTAGGAGAAATATTTGTAAAATATAGATGTAACAAAGGAATTTTATTTGGAATACATTTTTAAAACCTCATAATCAGTAAGAAAAACAGCCCAATTTTTTAAATGAACAAAATATTTAAACAGATGCTTCACTAAAGGATATATACAAATGGCAAGTAATGCATTAAAAATGCTCAACACCATCAGCCATTAGGGAAATATGAATTAAAACCATGAGATGCCACCACTCCCACTAGATGAGATAAAATGAAAAACAAAAATTGTTCAAAGTGCTGGGAAGGATATGGACAACTGGAATTCTTACACAGAAAACAGGCTGACAGTTTCTTATGGAGTTAAGTTGACCTACCATATGACCTAGCAATTCCACACTTAGATACAATACACAAGGGAAGTGAAAGCACATGCTTGAAAGTTTTATATGTCGACATTTCTAGCAGCATATTTATAATGGACAAAAACTGGAATCAAGTCAAATGTCCATCAATAAATGAATGGATAAGCTGTAGTATATTCATACAATAAAACACTACTCATCAACAACAGGAAATAAACTATTGATATGTGCAACAACATGACTTTCAAAGTATGTTAAGTGAAAAGAAAAGAGTATATTGTTTATGATCCAATTTATATAAGATTCTAAAAAATGCAAAGTAATGTATAAGTGACAGAAAGCAAATTGGCAGTTGCCTGGGATGGGAAATGCAGGGAGAAGAGGGAAACAGCAATTATAAGGAGCAAAAGCAGACTTTTGGGGGTGACTGTGTCACTATCTTCGTTGTGGTAATGGTTTTATGGGTGCATACATTTATCAAAACTCAGTGTAAAAAATATATATGGATTATTATATAACAATTATGCTGGGATAAACCTGAAAGAGAAACATAAGCAAGACAAAAAGGTAAAAACAAGGTCTTCACCTTTGTAAGACTAGATTTTAATGGGAGTGGAGTTAGAAAATGTCTAAATAAATACATATCACATAGTGTATGCCATGTAGTTTCAGAATTAAAATCAATTCCCACAGTGCTCACCAAAATATATATATTCAAGAATGTCATCACAGCATTGTTTGTAATAGCCCCAAGCTGAAAATGAGTAAATGCCCATCAACAGCAGCACAGATGAAATAAATTAGGTATATACACAGTGAAGTGAAGTCGCTCAGTTTTGTCCAACTCTTTGCGACCCTGTGGACTGTAGCCTACCAGGCTCCTCTGTCTATGGGATTTTCCAAGCAAGAGTACTGGAGTGGGTTGCCATTTCCTTCTCCAGGGGATCTTCCTGACCCAGGGATTGAACCCAGGTCTCCTGCATTGTAGGCAGACACTTTACCATCTGAGCCACTAGGGAAGTCCATATATATACATATATACAAAGAGAGGAACACTATACAGCACTGAGAATGAATAAATTAGTTCTACATATAAAAACATGGGAGAATATCAGAAATGAAACAATGAGGAACAAAGCTGGGCCCAAATAAGGACTTCCTCTGAGATTCCAACTGCAGTCACCGCTAACAGAGGTCAGGACAGCGGTTACCCTGAGCTCATAGTGACTCCAAGGGAACACCAGGAGGGCCTCTGGGTGCTGATGACATTTTCCATCTTAAGATCCCTTTACTTTTTGTATATATGTTAATCTTCAATAAAAATATTTTATTTTTTCTATTTTATTGAAGTATAGTTAATTTTCAATGTTAAATATATATGTGTATATATATTACATATATACACAAATACATATGTATATATATTATATATATATATTCCTTTCAATTATGGTTCATCACAGGATACTGAATATAGTTCCCCATGCTACTACAGTAGAACCTTGTTGATGATCCATTACATATACAATAGTTTGCACCTGCTAATCCCCAAACTCCCAATCTTTCTCTCTCCCACCCTCTCTGTCCGTTTGCAATTACAAGTCTGTACTCTGTGACTACGTTTCTGTTTTGTAGATAGGTCCTTTGTGCTGTAGTTTAGATTCCGCATATAAGTGATACTATATGGTATTTCTCTTCTCTTTCTGACATACTGCATTTAGTATGATCATCTCTTGGTCTATCCATATTACTGCAAATGACATTGTTTCATCCTTAATAAAAATATTTTACATAAAATTAATATGAAGTCACATGATATGATAGGGATTGCCTGGCTATTTGAGGCTGGACATCAGAAACACTCTTTGAGCAGGAAGCACTGAATTTGAGCCCTCAGCAATAATAATGAACCAGGTGGGGCCAGACCCAACCAGACTCCAGTACTGGAGTCTTCCCTGCAGGGTCACAGCTGACCCTTTGTCATCATAAAATCATAAAAATCACAAATATCATCAGCTACCTTTGTCACATAAAATTCAGCTGGCATTTTCAAAACAAATATTCAGCTGCTTCTATTGTGAAAGTTAAAAAAGGCTGAGCTTCTTTTGAAAAGGAAAACAGAGAAAAACATAAACTCAGAAAGAACACCCCCTTGAAATATATTTCTGCTCACTGTTCTTTATGCCTTTTGGTCTAAGAAAATGATCTCAGAAAAAAACTTTCTTTTCTGGAAAGAGAGGAGAACTTAAACCGTCTCTTTTCCGGAGAAGAAGGTGGAGAAATATATGTATTTTTCAAGAAGGTAATCCAAAAAGAGGTAAAAGGAAGAGAAAGGGGGTAATCTGAACTGTCAATCCACCAACATGGGACAGGGCCAAGTTTTATAGAAGACTAAGGATGTGCAATAACCAACAATGCAAACCATGTCAGAGAAAGCAAATAAACCTGAACAGATGCACACAAACCTGATGTCCCTCAGACCACTCATATATTAATCTTTGAATGGACAAATGAAATTATCATAAAGCATTTACCCGATAAAATTCCATGAAAAGAGATTGGAAACATTATGGCTTCAGAAAGGCTGGAATGAGACAGAATTCCAAGTCTGCCACTTTCTCAAGATGAAGCAGTAGGATAGCAAGATAAGGGCCAGATCAGGACCCAGCAGGCACCAAACCCTCACAAGTTGGTAGAGCTTATTCAGGTGAATACCCCCACAGCAGAGCTTTGCTATAGAAATGCTGACACAGATACAGTTTCCCACTACATTGCTGGCACAGCAACTGAGTCTGGCAGCCAGAACTGGTGTAGGCAGTGTGGCCAGCAAACTGCAGAAGATGATGAAGATGGCCACACTGATGATAAACTGTTCCGTGCTGATGGATGGGTAGTGCAGTGGGAGACAGACGGCCACACAGTGGTCCTAAGCCGTGACCAGAAAGGCAGAGGACTCCGCGGGAGGAACGTAATCATGATGAACATCTGCAGAAAGCAGCCCATAGAGCTGACGGGCTTCACGTCGAGCGAGAAGATGAGCAGCACCTGCCGGAATTACTATCTTCAAGAGCTGTGCATTCACTCCCACCCTAGGGTACCTAACCCCAGGATATTCCTTAGATAACTTCAACCACTCATATCCCCAAACCACAGTCCCATAATCCTAGCTGGAACAGTGTGCTAATTTCAGATACCTTCTATGTGCAGCCCAACCTCCAGAGCCTGATTTATACGCTTTTCAACTATAGATCACACCCTTTTGTTTAAAAACATTTATTTCTAGTCTGTCTTCTCCTGATCTCTAGAGTTCTTACCCTAACTTCAGATGGACACATCTGCTCATCTAAATGCCGACTCTTTGTGACCCCGTGGACTGTAGCCCTCCAGGTTCCTCCATCCATGGGATTCTCCAGGGAAGAATACCGGAGTGGGTTGCCATTTCCTTCTCCAGGGGATCTTCCCAACCCAGGGATCGAACCCAGGTCTCCCGCATTGCAGGCAGACGCTTTAACCTCTGAGCCACCAGGGAAGCCCTAAATGTATCACAAGGACATCAAATCCAGTAAGTCCAATACTTAAATTTGGACACCCTCCAACCTCTCCTTATACATAAGAAACATCTTCCAATTATTCCTACCTCAGTATATGACATAAATATACATGTAGTTAAGTTTTTAAACTTTTTTTTTAATGTTGACCAGTTTTAAAGGCTTTATTGAAGAGTAAACATTGTTACAAAAACAAAAAAAAAGAATGCATGAACATCTCAAACCAAACAAAATGTTAGGTGTACAATGTTGAAGCAGAACCTAGGCTGGCAGATAGGGCTGTAGTAATAATACAAACAAGTGACTGGACATCATTTCAACTAAATAATAATAGCCAAAATAACAGTAGTTACCAAAGTACTTTTCAATTGATCTCATTCAAAACATGAACCTAATAAAACACGAAGCTATAAGGACAACACAATAGCAAATCACAGAAAGGAAAATATACTCTGTGTTAGAAAGTCAAAAAAAGAAATCATCAGAAGTTCAGGGCTTGGGTGTATACACTTGTTACTTCCATGCAACGGTCAATATGCCCCTACTAACCCACTTAATTTCCCTGAGAAACATTTAGGTTGCAATTATCACTGATTTTCCTCCCATTAAGAGAGAATTTGAATATGCAAATTACTTTCATTATAATTTCAGACTAAATCAGTATATCCACGCAAATCTATTTCTTACCAAAGTTCCAAAATAGAAAAGCAGATGCACAATGGCAAAATTAGGACACCAAGATGAAAAGCAAAGATCATAAGAGGATGAGGGAAAAGAATCTATGTACAGTGTCTTTGGAAGCTGCTATTTCTAGGAAAAATAGATATTTTCAAATATTATTGGACCCATTATGGGTCCAATCAATTAACGCTGCCCAAATTATGTGGCCAGGGAAAATGCACTGGGCCAGAAAACTTTGTAGAGAATATAATCACATTGGGAAATTTTACTTTTATCCACTCTAAAGGAAAAAAAAAAACAAAAAACTGTTTTCAAGATCACATCCACTGTTCCTGCTTCTGATAATGGCATCCAGATAATCATTACGGGCTTCCCTGGTGGCTCAGAGGATAAAGTGTTATGGGTCTTCTCTCTTCCCACTCTCTGTCCAGATGGTTTGGGAAAAAGTCACCCTACTCTGACTTCTGACTCCAGGGATGGGTTTGGACTCCCTCCCAAGGAGTCAATGAAAAACAAACATTCCCTCAAGAGACATGAATTAGAGGAGGAATGGACACTGCTATCTGACCTTCAAAAGTATTACTGGAATTCAAACCTGAGACCTGAAAGCTAAACCTGGAGCAGTGGGAGTGGGTGTGGGGAAGGGGGTTATCTTGCCAACAAAATGGGAGACCGTGCCAGAGAATGAAGCCCACAAAGAAACAAGCGGAGCAGAGAGAAGGGGAAGAAAGGACACCATGATTATAGTTTTGTGCTCTTGATCCAGCTGTGCTTCTGGACTTTTCATCTATACAGATGAATAACTTCCGAGTTTGCTTGGTACCCTTTGGCTTGGATTTCTGAGTGGACTCTTTCAAGCAAAAGAATCCTGTTGAAGATACTCATTCTCTACTTCCCATAGCATCTGGAGGCAAATATAACTTTAGCCTGAATCAAGAGGTAGAGATCAGGAAAAGGAAAGCTTATTTTCTTTAAAAGTATTTGATAAAATTCAAACTTCGCCTTGGTGCAGAAGACCCCTCTTAATTAAACTGGGCCAAACTTACTTTTTAGGGCTTCCCAGGTGGAGGTAAGAACCTGCTTGCCAATACAGGAGATATTTAAGAGACACAGGTTCAACCCCCAGGTAGGGAATATCCCCTGGAGAAGGGCATGGCATCCCACTCCAGTATTCTTGCCTGGAGAATCCTCATGGACAGGGGAGCCTGACAGGCTATCATCCATGGGGTCACAAGAAGTAGGACATGATTGGAGCAACTTAGCATGCAAACGTCTTTTGTTCTGGTAGATAGAAAGCAAATGTATACTTACAATTTTAATTTGTAGTTTAACCTCTTAAATGTAAGAGACAGTTTCATTCATACAAATTGATGGGAGTACATAAAAATGTGAGGATCTCTGAATTGGCTGCCTCAGACTCTGAATTTCTGCACAAAGCATTTCATGCCCTCGCCAGTCTCCTTAAGATTATTATCACTATCACTGTGACCACCACAAACTTCTTCCTCAAACTGAATAGGTAACTTTCTTTCCTTCAAAGATTTTTTAAGAAAAGGCTTCAGACAGAAACTTTGAGCTTCCCACTCACCAAGTTTCACTGAATCTATCTCAACTTCATTCCTGCATCAGGAGAATAAGCATCTTGTCCATTCTTCCGTGTGCCTGTACTCTAAGTTCATCTCCAAACATCAATTTTCAGGTCTCTCAACTATGAAAGTCCATCTCTGATTCACAGCTGAATACATCCTATCAACATTCAAACATGCTCATCTCATCAATTTTTATGTAAAATGCTCTCCCTCAATCCAACATCCTATTTCAGTTATACCTTCTAGAACTGTCTTAACTCACTGTCTCCTTATATATTAATACCTGCTCACCATCACGGCATCCTCAAAGGAGAAATGAAGGCAATGTGCACCCCCATGAGGATCACTATTTGGGTTAAGGGACAAGAACAGGTGAACTATTTTACACAAATCCCAATACATAGTCAAGTCTCAACAAGTCACAACACGTACAGCTGGCCCTTGAACAACAAGCTACTTACATGCTGGTTTATTTTTCAACAACAAATACTATAGTTCTAACATTAGTTGGTTGAATCCAGGGATGCAGAACTTAGGATACAAAGGACTCATATAAAAAGGGCTGACAAAGGAATTCCCTGGTGGCCCAGTGGTTAGGACTCTGTGCTTTCACTGCCAAGAGCACGGGTTCAATCCCTGGTCGATGAACTAAGATCCCACAGGTTAAGACAGTTTAAAAAAAAAAAAACTGACTATAAATTATACATAGATTTTTTTTACTGGATGGAGGGTCAGTGTCACAAATCCCTGTGTTGCTCAAGGGTTAACTTTATTTGGGATTTATTGAGCAACTCTGTGTGAAGGGTGTCATGTGAGAGACTTTATTATTAATATAAACACATAAAATCTAACTTTTTCCCTGAAGCCTCTCACAGTCCAGGGTGAGATCAAGAGAACAGAAAATACAATCACACGGTATGCTGAGCCATTCCACAGAGTCTGGACCAAATCAATGGCAAGGCAAGCAGAAACACAGCAGAAGGCCAAGCAGGCTGTAATCCTGAAGGACTACAGCACTCCAGGAGGCCGCGTTCACATGGACCAGAGGGTAATGATACTCCCTTAGCTTTATAACATGGAGGTCCTGAATATAAAGGAATTGGATAGTGAACCTGGAATTTCTGTCTGAAGTGAAGTGAAAGTCACTTAGTTGTGTCCAACCCTTTGCAAGTCCATGGAATCTCCAGGTTGGAATACTGGAGTGGGTAACCATTCCCTTCTCCAGGGGATCTTCCCAACCCAGGGACTGAACCCTGGTCTCTTGCATTCTGTGCAGATTCTTTACCATCTGAGCCACCAGGGAAGTCCAAGAATACTGGAGTGGGTAGCCTAACCCTTCTCCAGCGGATCTTCCCAACCCAGGGGTCTCTCTTCCCAAACAGGGGTCTCCTGCATTGCAGGCGGATTCTTTACCAGCTGAGCTACCAGGGAAGCCCATCTAGAAAGGGCAAATCTGAAACACTTAGGTTCAAGGATTCGAGCCGCCAGTGATGTTAAAGGACTCAATGCCAATGTTCCAAAGCCTACTCAGGACTACTTTCCCTCTGACAGCTCTCCCCCAATTTATTTTCTTTATTCCTTTAGGAAAACCAGAGATTGTGAAAGGGTGCTCTACAGGTTACCCTGCTCTAGACGGGAAAGCTCCAGAAGCCATGGTGCTGTCTGACATGAGAAAAATCTAGAAGGTTCCATGCTATACCAGTGAGGATGAGTTTTTTAAAACCATACCTAAAATCAAGACCTAACAGCTATTATCTTAAGAAGACAAAGATCTGGGGCCTGTTAAGCATGAATACCCCACTGGCACTCACTGGTAAGACTTCATCAACTTTGAATAACCCTTGTTGCCCTACACTTGTTTGAAGCTGATGGACACTTTTAAAATACTTTCCCAACCATCCTAAACCACCCCAACTGATACATTCTCATCAAGGGATTCTTTCTGGGGTATTTTTTTAATATCCCCCAGCTGACTAACTGCCTGCCCAATATTATCCATTCCTCACTTCTTACTGATTAAGTACATTTCAACGTGCAGTTAAAATTCACCAACATTGGGATTTTCCTGGGAGTTTAGTGATTAAGACTCCACATTCCCAATGCAGGGGGCATGGGTTTGATCTCGGGTTGGGGAAGATCTGGCATACTGCATGGCATGGCCAAAAAAGAAAAAAAAAATCACCAACATTTATTGTATACCCACATATTAAAATGACCAAGACTTGATTCTCTGCCCTCAGCATACCTGTTACACACTCTTCTTTCTCCATGGAAAACTATTTTTAGTCTGGGGTTTCTAGCAAGACCTAGACTCAAAATCATGTTTATTATCTATGGCGATATATATAACTTTTATTTTTATTTTCTCCAACTTTCCCTACTTTGACGATATCTGTTCCCTCCCTTAAAAATGACCATGGCCTAAGCCACATTATTTGGGACACAGAGTTCTATTAATGCCTTGGAGGAGATGGCTTACCCACTGGTCCATCACTGCCCTAAAAGAATGTAATTGCATTACATGGGTAAATGATTTACTCCTGGGGAATATATCATTCTTTCTGATGTATCACAAGGTTAATTGTAGCCTTACTCCTGTCCCAATTTTCAGCATTAGATGCATTTAACAGTTACATGCTTAATTATCTAAGACTCCATTTCAGCACTTATATCATCTCATCCATTTGGATATGACTTTGAGTCCAGCTTACTCAGACTCAGTGCCCTATTACCCAGTGTACACATGCTGTCATCATCTACAACAGTAGATGGTCCGACCAATATACTTACATCTGGCCAGCAAAGGACAGAGCCTTTGAGAACTTCTGAAAGATCTGTGAAAGTTTTCAGGAACAGGCTAGCAGATAACAAGGATGGACACATGAGCCCTTTAAGCCCACATGCCTAGGACTCCCAACAGCCGGTACACAGATATCCAACACTGCCATCCCAGGGGGATGTCTAATATCCAAAACTGAACTTCTGATTTCTCCCCCAGAAACGTACTTCTCCCAGTTTTCCCTTGCTTAGCTGAAGACATTCCATTGTTGGAGTTGCTCAGACCAAAAACCTTAGCATCATTCCAAACTCTTTCTGTCTCCTAACTCGGACCAAATCCTAAGAAAACACCACCTTCAAGATATATGCAAAATTAACATGGCTACATTGAGAACACAGGTTTTGCTTCCATCACTATAATTCTATTGCAGTGGTGACAATGAGATCTGTAACTTATTATTATTATTGCAAGGCAGGAGACCTGAGTTTGATCCTTGGGTCAGGAAGATCCCCTGGAGGAGGGAATAGCTACCCAATCCTGTATTCTTGTTGGGGAAATCCATGGAAAGAGGAGCCTGGAAGGTTAACAGTCCATGGCGTCATGGTCAGACACGACTGAGTGACTAATATGTTCTTTTCAATTTCATGAGTAAAAATTGGATATAACAAGACTTTTCAATATTACAGAAGATGAAGCAATGAACAGCAATGTACTTGCTATATTTAACTTCTAGCATCCTAAAGTAAATTGCTTGAGGAAACTGGATCCTAAAGATTATGGGTAAAGAATTTTGAAGTGTGTCTGTATCTCACCAAAGAAGCCCAACTAAAAGAATTATGAACTGACAGCTGTGGACTGAGCAAATTTCTTTTTGAAAGGGCTATGGGAAGCTTGGAGTACTGTAGTTCATGGGGTTGCAGAGTCGGAAATAATTTGGCAACTGAACAAAAATAATCTTATCTTGAAGATCATGATTTTGGAGGAACTAAGGTGATTGGCAGTGGACAGAATCAGAATATGTGAAATTCCTTAAAAACTTATTGACTTAAACAGTTTTTCCTAGCTTTTAGCTTTGTTGATATTTCTTATAGTCTCCTTTGTTTCTCTTTCATTTATTTCTGCCCTAAACCCAAAGCAAATATTATCCTCAATGGTGAAAAATTGAAAGCATTTCTCCTAAAGTCACGAACAAGATAAGGGTGCCCATTCTCAATATTACTATTCAACATAGTTTTGGAAGTTTAGCCACAGCAATCAGAGAAGAAAAAGAAATGAAAGGAATCCAGATTGGAAAAGAAAAACTAAAACTCTGTTTGCAGATGACAGATCTTCTATATAGAAAACCCTACAAAAGATACCACAAGAAAATTGTGAGCTAATCAATGTATGACTTAAATCAAATCCCTTATGATTATACAGTGGAAAATAAAAATAGATTTAAGGGCCTAGATCTGATAGATAGAGTGCCTGATGAACTATGGAATTAGGTTCGTGACATTATACAGGAGACAGGGATCAAGACCATACCCATGGAAAAGGAATATAAAAGAGAAAAATGGCTATCTGGGGAAGCCTTACAAATAGCTGTGAAAGAAGAGAAGCAAAAAGCCAAGGAGAAAAGGAAAGATAAACCCATTTGAATGCAGAGTTCCAAAGATTAGCAAGGAGAGATAAGAAAGCCTTCTTCAGCAATCAATGCAAAGAAATAGAGGAAAACAACAGAATGGAAAAGAATAGAGATCACTTCAGGAAAATCAGAGATATCAAGGGAACATTTCATGCAAAGATGGGCTCCATAAAGGTCAGAAATGGTATGGACCTAACAGAAGCAGAAGATATTAAGAAGAGATAGCAAGAATACACAGAAGAACTGTACAAAAAGGACCTTCACGACCCGGATAATCATGATGGTGTGATTACTCATCTAGAGCCAGACATCCTGGAATGTGAAGTCAGTGGGCCTTAGAAAGCATCACTACAAACAAAGCTAGTGGAGGTGATGGAATTCCAGCAGAGCTATTTCAAATCCTGAAAGATGATGCTGTGAAAGTGCTGCACTCAATATGCTAGCAAATTTGGAAAACAGCACTGGCCACAGGACTGGAAAAAGTCAGTTTTCATTCCAATCCCAAAGAAAGGCATGCCAAAGAATGCTCAAACTATCGCACATTGCACTCATCTCACACGCTAGTAAAGTAATGCTCAAAATTCTCCAAGCCAGGCTA
>SJYX01008281.1:329929-352686 GCA_006410675.1 Oreotragus oreotragus
GAAGGAGAGGGAGAGGGAGAGGGTGGGAGGATTTGGGAGAATAGCATTGAAATATGTATACTATCATGTAAGAAATGAATTGCCAGTCTATGTTCAATGCAGGATGCAGGATGCTTGGGGCTGGTGTATGGGGATGATCTGGAGGGATGATGTGGGGTGGGAGGTGGGAGGGGGGTTCATGTTTGGGAGTTCGTGTAAAAAAAATAAATAAATCCAAAAAAAAAAAAAAGAATGAAACTAGAACACTTTCTAACACCATATACAAAAATAAACTCAAAGTGGGTTAAAGATATAAATGTAAGACAAGAAACTATAAAACTCCTAGAGGAAAACATAGGCAAAACACTCTCTGATATAAATCACAGCAAGATTCCCTATGACCCAGCTCCCAGAGTAAAGGAAATAAAAGCAAAAATAAACAAATGGGACCTAATTAAACTTAACAGCTTTTGTACAATGAAGGAAACTATAAGCAAGGTGAAAACACAGCCTTCAGAATGGGAGAAAGTAATAGTAAATGAAGCAACTGACAAAGACTAATCTCAAAAATATACAAGCAGCTCATGCAGCTCAATTCCAGAAAAATAAACGACCCAGTCAAAAGATGGGGTAAAGAACTAAACAGACATTTCTCCAAAGAAGACATACAGATGGCTAACAAACCCATGAAAAGATGCTCAACATCACTCATTATCAAAGAAATGCAAATTTAAAAAACAATGAGGTACCATCTCATGCCCGTCAGAATGGCTGCTATCAAAAAGTCTACAAACAATAAATGCTGGAGAGGGTGTGGAGAAAAGGGAACCCTCTTACACTGTTGGTGGGAATGCAAACTAGTACAGCCACTATGGAGAACAGTGTGGAGATTCCTTAAGAAACTGGAAATAGAACTGCCATATGATTGTATTGTTGGGCATACAACTGTATTGTTGGACATACCATTGCTGGGATTGTACCCCATGTTCACTGCAGCACTGTTTACAATAACCAGGACATGGAAGCAACCTAGATATCCATCAGCAGACAAATGGATAAGAAAGCTGTGGCATATATACACAATGGAATATTACTCAGCTATTAAAAAGAATGCATTTGAATCTGTTCTAATGAGGTGGATGAAACTGGAACATATTATACAGAGTGAAGTAAGTCAGAAAGAAAAACACCAATACAGTATAATAACACAAATATATGGAATTTAGAAAGATGGTAACAATGACCCTATATGCGAGACAGCAAAAGAGACGCAGATGTAAAGAACAGACTTTTGGATTCTGTGGGAGAAGGCGAGGGTGGGATGATTTGAGAGAATAGCATTGAAACCTGTATATTACCATATGTGAAACAGATCACTAGTCCAGGTTCGATGCATGAGACAGGGTGCACAGGGCTGGTGCACTGGGAGATGGGATGGGGAGGGAGGTAGGAGAGGAGTTCAGGATGGGGAACACATGTATACCAATGGCTGGTTCATGTCAATGTATAGCAAAAACCACTGTAATATTATAAAGTAATTAGCCTCCAATTAAAATTAATTAATTTACAAAAAATATGGAAACCATTTTGCCTATATTACATGTAATTTTTTAAAATCTTTATACTTTGTGCAGAAAAATAAAAAAGATAAGTGAAAACTGGGTCACTTCTCACAAATGTCACTGCCACAAGCCTAGTCAATCATCATCATCTCTTGTTTGAATCTATCACGTCTGCCAGACTTCTTCCTTTGCCCCTCTCAAGAGAGGCCAAAGTGACTCATCTAAACTAAGTCAGCTCCTGAACTCTGCTCAGATCTCTCCAGTGACTGCTCTCCTCCTTGACCCCATCTCCTTAGGCTCCTGCCCTCATTCACTCTGTTCTAGCCACACTAGCCTCTCTGTACTTCCTCAACCAACTGGGCATCCCATCCTTTGCATGGGGCTCTGCCAGTGATGCTCTTCCATATGAAACAAGGGTAGTTAACACAGGTACTTCACTTTCCACCTTCAAGAGCCGCCTTCTCACCGTGGCCTATCTCGACCCTCCATTTAGTACTGCACCCCTTCCTGCCATCATCTCAGCACTTCTGATCCCTCTGAATGACCACTCTATTTTTCAAAGAACAAATCCCCTTCTTACACTCTATGCATTTACTTCTGATGTTTATTGTCTGCTGTCTACTTCTTCCCACACAGGAGGGATTTTCATCTCTGTTCATCGATGTGTCCCCATCTGCTTAAGGGCCACCCCAAATAAACACAGAGGTGCACAATGAATGCCTACTAAATGGATGAATAACTGAGGACAGTAACTGTAATATATTTCCTATTTTTACTCTAATCTATCAAAGGACAAAGCAGAAGCAAGCAACACCACCCTAATAGGGAGACCCAATTAGCCTCTTCATTTTAATCCCAGCTGTTAAGTGATTAACTTAGACCGAAGGTTTTTCTGTTTCCTGGTGA
Organism: Oreotragus oreotragus; assembly: GCA_006410675.1. NCBI lineage: Eukaryota > Metazoa > Chordata > Mammalia > Artiodactyla > Bovidae > Oreotragus > Oreotragus oreotragus. Next base: position 332,377 of record SJYX01008281.1, read on the forward strand.
CACCTACAGCCTTTGCATACCCTGTAGAAAATTCCCTTCAATGTGCTTTGTGTTTAAAAGAAAATTGAGGTCTGGGGGAAAAAGGGAGGGGGACCACTTTCTGAAGTCTTCTCTCACTCCTCTGCTGCGGTTGTTGCTGTTAAGTCGCTTCAGTTGTGTCTGACTCTGTGTGACCCCATAGACAGTAGCCCGCCAGGCTACACCATCCTTGGGACTCTCCAGGCAAGAACACTGGAGTGGGTTGCCATTTCCTTCTCCAATGCATGAAAGTGAAAATGGAAAGTGAAGTCGCTCAGTCGTGTCCAACTCTTAGCAACCCCATGGACTGCAGCCTACCAGGCTTCTCTGTCCAAGGGATTTTCCAGGCAAGAAAAGTACTGGAGTGGGTTGCCATTGCCTTCTCCACCCACTCCTCTAGCTCAAGCAAATAAAAACTCTGGGGATAGCTCTGGACTTTTCTATCTCATTTTTCATTAAGCACAGGAGGCAGCGGTGGCCAGTGCACTAAGCATGGCCAAGAGCTACCCCACATCTGAGGTCAGGGGCAGCGGTGTAGAGTGCCAGGCTGCAACAGCGCAGGAATGGCCAAGAGGGGCTACCCCGCGTCCGAGGCCAGTGGCGGTGCCCGAGGCCAGGGGCGGTGGCAGGAAAGAGCAATCCCACACCAGAGGCCAGGGCAGTGACCAGGAGGAGCAACCCCATGCCCAAGGCCACCACCAGAGGCCTGGAGGAGCAACCCCACATCCAAGGAGTGGTGGCTGTGCGGGTACAGGAGGGTCTAGAGGAGCCATCCCATGCTGAAGGTCAGGAAGGGCAGCGGGAGGAGATACCCCTCATCCAAGGTAAGGAGCAGTGGCAGTGCTTTGCTGGAGCTGCCGTGAAGAGATACCCCATGCCCAAAGTAAGAGAAACCCAAGTAAGATGGTAGGTGTTGCAAGAGGGCATCAGAGGGCAGACACACTGAAACCATACTCACAGAAAACTAGTCAATCTAATCACACTAGGACCACAGCCTTGTCTAACTCAATGAAACCAAGCCATGCCTGCAGGGCAACCCAAGACAGGCGGGTCATGGTGGAGAGGTCTGACAGAATGTGGTCCACTGGAGAAGAGAATGGCAAACCACTTCAGTATTCTTGCCTTGAGAACCCCATGAACAGTATGAAAAGGCAAAATGATAGGATACCAAAAGAGAATCTCCCCAGGTAAGTAGGTGCCCAATATGCTACTGGAGGTCAGTGGAGAAATAACTCCAGAAAGAATGAAGGGATGGAGTCAAAGCAAAAACAATATCCAGCTGTGGATGTGACTGTGATAGAAGCAAGGTCTGATGCTGTAAAGAGCAATACTGCATAAGAACCTGGAACGTCAGGCCCATGAATCAAGGCAAATTGGAAGTGGTCAAACAGGAGATGGCAAGAGTGAACATCAACATTCTAGGAATCAGTGAACTAAAATGGACTGGAATGGGTGAATTTAACTCAGATGACCATTATATCTACTACTGCAGGCAGGAATCCCTCAGAAGAAATGGAGTAGCCATCATGGTCAACAAAAGAGTCCGAAATGCAGTACTTGGATGCAATCTCAAAAACGACAGAATGATCTCTGTTCGTTTCCAAGGCAAACCATTCAATATCACAGTTATCCAAGTCTATGCCCCAACCAGTAATGCTGAAGAAGCTGAAGTTGAACGGTTTTATGAAGACCTACAAGACCTTGTAGAACTAACACCCAAAAAAGATGTCCTTTTCATTATAGGGGACTGGAATGCTAAAGTAGGAAGTCAAGAAACACCTGGAGTAACAGGCAAATTTGGCCTTGGAATGCGGAATGAAGCAGGGCAAAGACTAATAGAGTTTTGCCAAGAAAATGCACTGGTCATAGCAAACACCCTCTTCCAGCAACACAAGAGAAGACTCTACACATGGACATCACCAGATGGTCAACACCGAAATCAGATTGATTATATTCTTTGCAGCCAAAGATGGAGAAGCTCTATACAGTCAACAAAAACAAGACCAGGAGCTGACTGTGGCTCAGATCATGAACTCCTTATTTCCAAATTCAGACTTAAATTGAAGAAAGTAGGGAAAACCGCTAGACCATTCAGGTATGACCTAAATCAAATCCCTTATGATTATACAGTGGAAGTGAGAAATAGATTTAAGGGCCTAGATCTGATAGACAGAGTTCCTGATGAACTATGGAATGAGGTTCGTGACATTGTACAGGAGACAGGGATCAAGACCATCCCCATGGAAAAGAAATGCAAAAAAGCAAAATGGCTGTCTGGAGAAGCCTTACAAATAGCACTGAAAAGAAGAGAGGCGAAAAGCAAAGGAGAAAAGAAAAGATATAAGCATCTGAATGCAGAGTTCCAAAGAATAGCAAGAAGAGATAAGAAAGCCTTCTTCAGCAATCAATGCAAAGAGATAGAGGAAAACAACAGAATGGGAAAGACTAGAGATCTCTTCAAGAGAATTGGAGATACCAAGGGAACATTTCATGCAAAGATGGGCTCGATAAAGGATAGAAATGGTATGGACCTAACAGAAGCAGAAGATATTAAGAAGAGGTGGCAAGAATACACAGAAGAACTGTACAGAAAAGATCTTCACGACCCAGATAATCATGAGGATGTGATCACTAATCTAGAGCCAGACATCTTGGAATGTGAAGTCAAGTGGGCCTTAGAAAGCATCACTAAGAACAAAGCTAGTGGAGGTGATGGAATTCCAGTTGAGCTGTTTCAAATCCTGGAAGATGATGCTGTGAAAGTGCTGCACTCAATATGCCAGCAAATTTGGAAAACTCAGCAGTGGCCACAGGACTGGAAAAGGTCAGTTTTCATTCCAATTCCAAAGAAAGGCAATGCCAAAGAATGCTCAAACTACCGCACAATTGCACTCATCTCACACGCTAGTAAAGTAATGCTCAAAATTCTCCAAGCCAGGCTTCAGCAATATGTGAACCGTGAACTCCCTGATGTTCAAGCTGGTTTTAGAAAAGGCAGAGGAACCAGAGATCAAATTGCCAACATCCGCTGGATCATGGAAAAAGCAAGAGAGTTCCAGAAAAACATCTATTTCTGCTTTATTGACTATGCCAAAGCCTTTGACTGTGTGGATCACAATAAACTGTGGAAAATTCTGAAAGAGATGGGAATACCAGACCACCTGACCTGCCTCTTGAGAAATCTGTATGCAGGTCAGGAAGCAACAGTTAGAACTGGACATGGAACAACAGACTGGTTCCAAATAGGAAAAGGAGTACGTCAAGGCTGTATATTGTCACCCTGCTTATTTAACTTATATGCAGAGTACATCATGAGAAACGCTGGGCTGGAAGAAGCACAAGCTGGAATCAAGATTGCCGGGAGAAATATCAATAACCTCAGATATGCAGATGACACCACCCTTATGGCAGAAAGTGAAGAGGAACTAAAAAGCCTCTTGATGAAAGTAAAAGAAGAGTGAAAAAGCTGGCTTAAAACTCAACATTCAAAAAATGAAAATTATGGCATCTGGTCCCCTTACTTCATGGGAAATAGATGGGGAAACAGTAGAAACAGTGTCAGAGTTTATTTTCTTGGGCCCCAAAATCACTGCAGATGGTGAGTGCAACCATGAAATTAAAAGACATTTGCATCTTGGAAGAAAAACTATGACCAACCTAGACAGCATATTAAAAAGCAGAGACATTACTTTGCCAACAAAGGTCCATCTAGTCAAAGCTATGGTTTTTCCAGTGGTCATGTATGGATGTGAGAGTTGGACTATAAAGAAAGCTGAGTGCAAAAGAATTGATACTTTTGAACCGTGGTGTTGGAGAAGACTCTTCAGAGTCCCTTGGACTGCAAGGAGATCCATCCAACCAGTCCATCTTAAAGGAGATCAGTCCTGGGTGTTCACTGGAAGGACTGATATTGAAGCTGAAACTCTAATACTTTGGTCACCTAATGCAAAGAGCTGACTCACTGAAAAAGACCCTGATGCTGGGAAAGATTAAGGGCAGGAGGAGAAGGGGATGACAGAGGATGAGATGGTTGGATGGCATCACCGACTTGATGGACATGAGTTTGAGCAAACTCCAGGATTGGGTAATGGACAGGGAAGCCTGGTGTGCTGCAGTCCATGGGGTCACAAAGAGTTGGACATGACTGACCAACTGAACTGATTGTTGGATAGCTGGCTCTTAGCTTACAGTTTGCGTCATTACTTTTCAGTATATATAGAATGTTTACTTTATATCCATATCCAATATTAGAATCTGTCTCTAACTAGAAACAGATAATTAATCTTTGCTTCCATGTGTCTTTCTCTTATCAAAGGTAGAAAATCATTACTAGCATACAAATTTTTTTTTTACAGTAAATGACTTAGATTACATTATTGCTAAGTTCCATTTCAGAATTTTAAATCATGGCATTACTCTTCTTCATTTGGACTCATTTTTTAGCCTAGGTAACATCCATTCATCCACAAACTCTACTAAAAATGAAGACCTTAAGTATGGATGCATAAAGCAAGGTTCTAGGGGACTCAAAGATGAAGAAATCAGGTATCTTCCTTAGGAATTATCAGTGTAGTACAAGAAAGGAGTCAAAGAAAATAGCTTCAAAAATACTGTGATGAATGCCTTGAGAGGTCTCCCAGTGAAGGAGTCCTTGAGCCTAGAAAAGAAAATAAAGACCTCAAAGGCCTCAGACCTGCACAAAGATAATGGCCACAAGGGCCCTTGCTGAACCACCTACTTCGGGGATGACAAAGCTGAACTTTAAGTCCCACCCCGATACTCCGGGCAGACTGCATCAGCCTGGGACCCCCCGCCCCTGTTCATCCACAAACAGCTGTCTCAGCTAAAGATTACCCAAACACGCCACCTGACTAAGTCTTCCCCTATTGCTTCCACAAAACCTCCCCTTAAATATGAAGCCTCCCTGACCCCACGCACTCTGCCCGGTCCTTAGACCGGCTGTTGCCTCTCCTAGCCTGAATAATGGCAGCCTCCATTGAGGTCGTCCCCCTTTCTTCACCGCCTCGTCTGGAACTCTACCTACACCAGAACCCTGTGGAAGAATGTGGAGGACGTGGACAGCTTCACACTCCCAGGCAGTTCAGTGGTAAAGAATCCTCTGCCAATGCAGGAGATGCTCTGAGACTTGGGTTTGCTCCCTGGGTAGGGAAGATCCACTGGGGAAGGAAATGGCAACCTACTCAAGGATTCTTGCTTGGAAAATCCTAGACACAGAGGAGCATGGAGGGTGAGAGCCCGTGTGGCCACAAAGAGTCAGATGCAACTGAGCACACACACACAAAGGTAGCTGGTAGGAAATTTTCAGTGAGAAGGTCATCATCAGATGATAAGATGTTCATTTTGGAGTGGCAACGATGGCAAAGCAGAGATAGCAAGCTGGTACAAGGTCTAACTGAGAGATACTACGGGGAGATGCAGTGGGCCAGGGAAGGGCTGTTCAAGAAAGTTAAGCTGATGAGACTCAGGGACTCCTTAGCTGTGAGAAGGGAGAGTGCACTCTTGCCTGGAGTGTAAGACAGGACCCAGCTTGGAGCTTGTTTTTAGTTACTGAGTCATGTCCAACACACTATAGCCCACCGGGCTCCTCTGTCCTGGGATTTCCCAGGCAAGAATACTGGAGTGTGTTAACATTTCCTACTCCAGGAGATCTTCCCAACACAGGGATGGAACCCGAGTCTCCTGCATTGGCAGGTGGATTCTTTACCACTGAGGCACTGTTGCAGAGAAGAAGCCAATTCTGACTCCATGTTGGAAGTGTTTCTTTGACTTGCTTTTGTTATAACCATATAGAATGGCCTGCCTCAGAAAATCCTGCCCCTCTGCCTGACTGTTAAACTAAAGTGCCTTTGTTCAGAACCTGTCCGCCTATAGATGGTAGGAAGCAAGAAATTAACACATCCACTGCCTGAGGCTTGACATTCTAGGATATGTTTGCAAGATGAATGACCTTTTTATTTTGCTTCCTTATGTCCCCCCCAATGTCTGATCTACAAAAGAACCTGACATTCAGACCCTAATAAGATGCTTAATCAGAGGCACTAGGCTGCCATCTTCTCTGTCATCTGGCTCTGCAGTTGATCCCTTCAATGCTCAGCCCTTGTCTCTTGGATTCATTGGCCCATCATGCATCAAGCAGAGGGAGCTTGGACTTAGTAACACCACCAGGGAAGCCCAACTTGAAGGTAGATAATAACTTAAAAACTTTCATAACAGGCAAAACAAACTACTGTTTAACTCAAGTTATGAATAACAGCTATTTCAATATTATTGGAAAAGTACTTTTTTGTTTTCATGTCTCAAAAAGCTAGAGGAGAATGAACAATGTACTGAACACTACACTTGCCTTTCCAGAGGAGGAAAGCTCTACATTCCATTTCTGTAAGACTTTCTTCTTTAACCCCTTCCTCAATCAGTGTTTATGTTTTTCGAAAGTAAATAATACCCACATAGCAACTGATCCTACTTTAGAGGAAGATGATTTCTTTGAAACATATGAAGTATAAGTTTTCTCCACTTCATTTGCAGGAAGCTCTCTTCCTAAGTCAGTAACTGCAGAGGAACTAAATTAGGCAAGGAGGCAACTCACTTAAGAAAGATTAGCTGGGAAATCCATTCGCACAACACAAAGAACCATCCTTAGGTGCAAAGGGATAGAGTTCCACCTAGAAAATAGCTAAGGAGTTTCTTAAATAGAATGTCAACCTTGAATGTGAATTGAGAAGTGATACTAACAAAGAACAACGAAATCGCAGATCTTCTACTTGCCACTAAAGGTGTGAACACCTGAGCTTGCCCCCATCCTCCTCCATCTGTAACTGATTAAAAGAGTGATGGAACAAGTAATGTTGGGAAAATCCATCTCAGTCCAGTTGGATGGGGGTGCAACAGAAGCTTGGGGATATCAACTGTGCTCTACAGGAAAGACAAAGGGACTCTTCTCTGCCCATTCATCTTCATCATCAAGGACACAAATGGCAACTTCCTTGAAGACTGAAAGAATTCCAGAGCCGACATCTGTTTTAAACTATAAATTAAATTTGTTTTTTCATACACACAACCAAATATTGATTCCTGGTTTTGATCATTCCCTTAATCATAATACTGAAGACAGCAAGGCAATGAGTGGCATTTCTTGCCCTTTTCCTAAGGAAACCTGCATGAACCGAAATGCAGTCATTGCAGAGTCAAATGCATTTAAGAGTCAAAGTGGGGTGATTAATCCAGTGACTCTTGAATTACTGAAGGTTCAAGGACGCCAAACAAATCTTTTAATCTACTGAGTTGCTTGCTGTATGCAACAGTCTATGTCGACACTGGACCCAGATGAGGAAGGGTTTGACTCCTCTGCATGACTGCCTTGAGTAACCTACTTTATAGAGCTTTCATGATGATTAAGATTCACAGGTAAAATACTGGGATGAGGGTTTAACATATCTTCTTCAGCACGTAAAGTACAACCACAGGAGTGCAAGCTACTTTTCTTATAATCTACATTGCTTCTGCATGAGCAGCAAGTTGTGTGTATGTGTATATGTGTGCATAACTCAGTGTGGCCTTTCTAAAACAGTTACCTGAGCAGGTGCAATCCTGACACTGGAGAGGACAACAGCATCAGGAGTCTCAGTGACTATACATCTAAATATTCAAGCTGTGGTACATACAATGGAGTATTACGCAGCCATTAAAAAGAATACATTTGAATCAGTTCTAATAAGATGGATGAAACTGGAACCGATTATACAGAGTGAAGTAAGCCAGAAAGAAAAACACCAATACAGTATACNCAACCTAGATGTCCATCAGCAGATGAATGGATAAGAAAGCTGTGGTACATATACACAATGGAGTATTACTCAGCCATTAAAAAGAATACATTTGAATCAGTTCTAATAAGATGGATGAAACTGGAACCGATTATACAGAGTGAAGTAAGCCAGAAAGAAAAACACCAATACAGTATACTAACACATATATATGGAATTTAGAAAGATGGTAATGAGGACCCTGTATGCAAGACAGCAAAAGAGACACAGATGTGTAGAGCGGACTTTGGGACTCTGAGGGAGAGGGAAAGGGAGAGGGAGAGGGTGGGATGATTTGGGAGAATAGCATTGAAATATGTATACTATCATGTAAGAAATGAATCGCCAGTCTATGTTCAATGCAGGATGCAGGATGCTTGGGGCTGGTGCATGGGGATGATCCGGAGGGATGATGTGGGGTGGAAGGTGGGAGGGGGGTTCATGTTTGGGAGTTCGTGTACACCCGTGGCAGATGCATGTCAATGTATGCCAAAACCAATACAGTACTGTAAAGTAAAAAAAAATAATAATAAATAAATAAATATTCAAATATGATGTTGTTGTTCAGTCACCCAGTCATGTGCGACTCTCTGCGACCCCATGGACTGCAGCACACTAGGCCTTAAATACAATAAACCAAGCTAAAAATTGTTAAGTAGGTTCTATAAGCCCAGTCAGACAAATATGCCTTCAAAATAGTATAGAAACTCAGGCTTCAACTCAGAAGCCTGGGATCCCAGAACGCAGCTAAGTAAGGGGTCCCAGTCTCTTGTCCCATCGCCTCGCTCCTTCTGCCCCAGGCTTCAGGTTCTGTATATGGACTACAAGCTCCATCCCACCTCTCACTAATAAACAATCCTTCCTTGGCCTGTCTTGGGCCCAAGAGCCTCCTAAAAGGGGAAGTCTGAGGTCCCAGGAATGCAAAGCAGGGTCCAGTGGGGGCCAAGGTGGGCTCTGAGTGCAAGAGGCATGGCTGCAAAGGTGCCAAGAGGTGTGAGAACACAGCAGGTAAACTCTTTACCATACAGTATCCAGGGGATCCCTTGGTAATTTAAGATTTCCTGTTTTTAGTGCAATCAAAGAATAATTACCTTTTTTTTTTTTTTCCATCCTATTTGCAAGTGTCCTTTCCTCAGGGAAAAGGTTATAAAAAGCTATAAAGGCAACATGAACCTGGACATTAAATTACCTGGACAACCACAGCCATATCCTATGTATGATGAGAACTGCAAGAATATAGATTGATTTATGGGTGATTTTTTAGTATTATATACCAAAACTTGCTTTCCTGGTGATTCAGAGGGTAAAGCATCTGCCTACAATTTGGGAGGCCTAGGTTCAATCCCTGGGTCAGGAAGATCCCCTGGAGAAGGAAATGGCACCCTACTCCAGTACTCTCGCCTGGAAAATCCCATGGACTAGAGCCTAGTAGGCTACAGTCCATGGGATAGCGAAGAGTTGGATACATGACTGAGCGACTTCACTTTCACTTTCTTTCACCAAAAGTTAGGGGGCTCCCTGGTGGCTCAGCAGTAAAGAATTTGCCTGCAATGCAGGAGACACAGGAGATGCAGATTCGATCCCTGGGTCAGGAAGATCCGCTGGAGGCAGGCTTGGCAACCCACTCCAGTATTCTTGCCTGGAGAATCCCATGGACCAAGGAATCTGGCAGGCAACAGTCCACAGGGTCACAAAGAGTTGGACACAACTGAAGTGACTTGGCACACATGCACGCACCAAAAGTTATTTGACCTCAGAACCCATCATTCATAGTGGACTAAACTCAAACATATAAACAAATAAGCAAATAGATAAGAACTGACTCACTTGAAAAGACCCTGATTTTGGGAAAGATTGAAGATGGGAGGAGGAGGGGATGACAGAGGATGGTTGAATGGCATCACTGACTCAATGGACATGAGTTTGAGCAAGCTCCGGGTGTTGGTGATGGACAGGGAGGCCTGGCATGCTGCAGTCCATGGGATTGCAAAGAGCTGGACACGACTGAGGAACTGAACTGACTGACTGAAACTCAAACATGACTAAAAGACTTGCTGAGTTAAGATAATTCAAGATAAAAAGAAGCCTAGATTCGTGCTGGTGTTCCATTTCCAAACTATACCTCTTGTTTCTGCTAAACTGTTTTCTTTGGAGCATCTTTTCACTGGCTCTGGTTTCACTTGAGAATAGTATCTTCCCTTCAAAATACCTGTGCAGGGATTTCTCTGGTGGTCCAGTGGCTAAGACTCAGCTCCGAGTGCAGGGAGCCTAGGTTCGATCCCTGGTCAGGGGACTAGACCCCACATTCTGCAACTAAGAGTTCCCAGGCCTCAACTAAAGATCCTGCCTGCCACAACTGAGACCATAAGCAGCCAAATAAATATTTTACAGAAACAAAAACCAACCCATATATGAAGATCAAATCTGAAAAGCCAGCTTCTTCAGCTTCTCCTGCTGACTCCAGGAGAAAACTGCCTCTTACGTGTGGCACCACCATGCACCCAGTACCATAAACCTTGGGCCCCTTGTGAATCTCCATCTCAGCAGCTGTACCCTCTGCAGGGGAGGTGTGGAGTCCTGCAATTCAACCCTGTTGGCCTCCAAGTCCTGGGCTAATGGGCATTTTTATTCTGTTTGGTTTGGTATGGGTCATTGACCTCCCATCCCATCTTTTTTGGTTCTCTCAGCAGAAAGAGGACGATGGGACTGCCAGTCAAGGTGCCTTCCCCTCTGTGATGCCAAGTGAACTGCAGCCTGGGGAGTGGGGCCAAGCCCTAAGCACAAAAAACAGTGGACTGGGGCCCAGCCCGGGCAAACCCCTCATGCATGGGCCTCTTTCTCTAGTCCATGATATCTAGACTCTAAAGCTGGCTAGGTTCTGATTTGCTTGCAAGCCTGTTTTTTGGAGGTGATGGTGGTTGTTTTGAGGGGACACTCCCATTCCTGGCAATTCTTTTAGTTATCTGAGAGCCTTCTAGTAAATTCTTTCTTTACTAGAGTTTCTTTCATTTGCATGCAAACTAAGAGTCATTGCCAATACCCTTGGCAGTGCCCCTGACATAAGAGTTAATCTTGAGTGTCACATACTGAGTCATTATAACCTAAATATGTATCATCACCATATTTGTAAAACAGTGAATTTCTTTTCTAACTCATAAAACAACATTCATTTCAGTTCAATCGATCAGTCATGTCTGACTCTTTGCGACCTCATGAATCGCAGCACGACAGGCCTCCCTGTCCATCACCAGCTCCTGGAGTTCACCCAAACTCATGTCTGTCGACTCAGTGATGCCATCCAGCCATCTCATCCTCTGTTGTTCCCTTTTCCTCTTGCCCTCAATCCCTCCCAGCATCAGAGTCTTTTCCAATGAGTCAATACTTCACATGAGGTGGCCAAAGTATTGGAGTTTCAGCTTTAGCATCAGTCCTTCCAAAGAACACCCAGGACTGATCTCCTTTAGAATCGATTGGTTGGATCTCCTTGCAGTCTAAGGGACTCTCAAGAGTTTTCTCCAACACTGCAGTTCAAAAGCATCAATTCTTCAGTGTTCAGCTTTCTTCACAGTCCAGCTCTCACATCCATACATGACCACTGGGTCCTTTGTTGGCAAAGTAATGTCTCTGCTTTTCAATATGCTATCTAGGTTGGTCATAACTTTCCTTCCAAGGAGTAAGCGTCTTTTAATTTCATGGCTGCAATCACCATCTGCAGTGATTTTAGAGACCCAAAAAATAAAGTCTGACACTGTTTCCACTGTTTCCCTATCTGTTTCCCATGAAGTAATGGGACCAGATGTCATGATCTTAGTTTTCTGAATGTTGAGCTTTAAGCCAAGTTTTTCACTCTCCTCTTTCACTTTCATCAAGAGGCTTTTACTTCCTCTTCACCTTCTGCCATAAGGATAGTGTCATCTGCATATCTGAGATTATTGATATTTCTCCTGGCAATCTTGATTCCAGCTTGTGCTTCTTCTAGCCCAGCATTTCTCATGATGTACTCTGCATAGAAGTTAAATAAGCAGGGTGACAATATATAGCCTTGACGTACTCCTTTCCCGATTTGGAACCAGTCTGTTGTTCCATGTCCAGTTCTAACTGTTGCTTCCTGACCTGCATATAGGTTTCTCAAGAGGCAGGTCAGGTGGTCTGGTATTCCCATCTCTTGAAGAATTTTCCAGTTTGTTGTGATCCAGATAGTCAAAGGCTTTGGCATAGTCAATAAAGCAGAAATAGATATTTTTCTAGAACTCTCTTGCTTTTTCCACGATCCAGCAGATGTTGGCAATTGGCTCTCTGATTCCTCTGCCTTTTCTAAAACCAGCTTGAACATCTGCAAGTTCACGGTTCACATATTGCCAAAGTCTGGATTGGAGAATTTTGAGCATTACTTTACTAGCGTGTGAGATGGGTGCAATTGTGCGGTTTTGAGCATTCTTTGGCATTGCCTTTCTTTGAGACTGGAATGAAAACTGACCTTTTCCAGTCCTGTGGCCAGTGCTGAGTTTTCCAAATTTACTGGCATATTGAGTGCTGCACTTTCACAGCATCATCTTGCAGCATTTGAAATAGCTCAAGTGGAATTCCATCACCTCCACTAGCTTTGTTGTAGTGAAGCTTTCTAAGGCCCACTTGACTTCACATTCCAGGATGTCTGGGTCTAGATGAGTGATCACACCATCGTGATTATCTCGGTCATGAAGATCTTTTTTGTACAGTTCTTCTAGTTTGAAAAATTCAGGGAGGTATGAAAAATATAAGCTATACATATTTTTACTGTCCAAACACTGCCTAATTTTGTTTTTGTTCCAATTTTCATACATCTATATGTGATATTCCTGAAATACATATCATTGTAATGCAGCAGTACATTTGGTTATTTCTAGTTAAAACTGTTGTGAAAGCTGTTCCTTGTTATTACATAATCTTTGAAATGACTCCTTTTAATACATGTCATAGTCTACCATTTGGGGAACTTTATTTTATTTTGGTTTTCACATGACTAAACTTATTCTTTTAAAACCTTACTAGATTTTGTTCCTCTTGTTTTTCTGAGGTTTATTTATTTATTTATTTTGGCATGGTGGGAAAAACTAAAAGAGCTTTACTTTTAATGCAGTGATGAGACAGTTGATGACCACTGTCTGGCTTTTATTTTCTTAACATGGTTTAAAATATTAATACTTTCCAAAGTAGGTAACCCTATGCTGTCTCCCAGATTTGGGGGCACTTTTTGTTAATCAGTGAAATCCGGCCACTTGGAGGCTGCTCTTTCTTTCTTCTATGTAAAGGGAAACTTTGGGAGTTCGTGTAAAAAAATAAATAAATAAATAAATAAATAAAATTTAAAAAAAAATAAAAATAAAATAAAAATAAGTCTTCTTAAATAAAAAAAATAAAAAAATAAATAAAAAAAATAAAATAGCTTTAACCCACCTCCAATTTTTATATAGATTGTTTTCATTTTTTAAATTATTTCAGATTATAACAATCCTCAATGTAAGTTTTTGTCTGCATCTACTTCTTTAGCAAACACTAACTATTGTATAATTTTTCCGCCAATAGTAATGCAAATGTCCTTCTCTCTGCATCCTTGCCAGTACTATTTTTTTAAATCTATTTATACATATATACCTTTTGCTGGTTTAATCCATGAAACATAGCATATAACTTTTGTTTTAATTTCCATTTCTGTGATTAATAGTAAGAATATTAAATATGTATGTTAGCCTTTTTCTTCCTTTTGAATTATTCAGGTATGTGGACAATTTTGTTGGCATGTTATTTTCTACTTACTGATATCTAAGAGCTCCTCAGTGTGATTATTACATTAACTGTTCTGTTATGCTTGGTGTCCATGTTTTTCTCCATAATTACTTTTTGCTTTACACTGTATTTTTTTGCATGAAAATGTTTAAAATATATTCAAATCTATATTTTGCTTTGTGATTTTTTCCATTAATTTTATATTAAAAAGTCATTTCCCTAAAATTATTAAATATTTTCTTCTGACTTTCTCATCTGGCAAATGAACTTTCCAATTTGGAATTTAGTCTAATGAGTCATGTAAACAGAGGTTCTTAGTTGAATGTTTTCTGTATACTAAGCCAATTTGCTTGATTCTTTGGTCAAATATTCCTTTTTCAAAATGCTTTCTCCATCGCAGTTCTGTTTCCAAAAACTACCTGAGTCTCTTTGCAATCTATTCTATTACGTTGAGCTAACTATTGATTTTTACACCAGTACTACTCTGCTCTAATGATTGTAGTTCAATGACTGTATTTATTTTTGTTTCTGGAAGGGCAACCCACCCCAACCTCCATATAAATTCCTCTGCAAATTTTTCTTGACTATTGTCATACAGTTATTCTTCCACGTGAATATTAGCATCATTTTGGCAAGTTTCTCCAAATCTCAATACAATAAAACTAATAATTGTTCATGGAAAAATAACCATATCAAATATCTATCTTTCTAAGACTAGGGCAAGTTTTCATTTGTTTCTGATTTATGTGTCTAAGTAAAATTTTATGGCTTTCCTACATAAGTCTTTAGATACTTTTTTCCTCCAAGTATTGGTATTTTATATACATTTCCCATTTTCTTAGATAATATATATTTGAATGGATTCAGAAACAGAATCATTTTCTATTGTATTTTTCTTTGTTGGTAAATGTTAGCATTTTAGGTAATCCTTTATTTCTGAACATGTATATTATAAACCAACCACTTTACTGAACCCTCTTATTGGTTTCTTAGGTTTCAGTTGACTCAACTGTGTATCCATCACTTTTAAACAAAATTAATATACAATGTCTGACTTTTTTCTTGCTTAGATAAAAAGTAATACTTAAGCATATGCATTAAATGATAGTTTCATTTATTTTTTAAAATTACCTTTTTTGAAACTACTAAAATAACATAAAATTGAGGCCAAACTAGAAATGCAAAATATAACCTGTGTTCCTGTATTGGACCACCTCCATTTCCCTCGGGTACTCAGTCTCGCTATTCAAAACTAAGAAAAAGTCCTCTAAATGAAAGATATTTAGACATTTCTCACTTGGATTAAACAGGACAGATGAAACAATCCAGCTGGTGATTAAGAATTTTGACAACTGTGGAAGACAAAGAAATACACCAGGAACCTATCCTCACGTAGACAGCAATTTGTCTCTTATTTTAACCCCAGAGACAATAGGTAGGATAATTTTTAAAGTAGAACAGGGTCCAAACCTAGATATTTTCAGAAAGCAATTGCATGCACTTCCATATATGAGCTGCTGCTGCTAAGTCACTTCAGTCGTGTCCGACTCTGTGTGACCCCATAGACGGCAGCCCACCAGGCTCCCCCGTCCCTGGGATTCTCCAGGCAAGAACACTGGAGTGGGTTGCCATTGCCTTCTCCAATGCATGAAAGAGAAAAGTGAAAGTGAAGTCGCTCAGTCTGTCCGACTGTTAGCGACCCCATGGACTGCAGCCCACCAGGCTACTCCGTCCATTGGATTTTCCAGGCAAGAGTACTGGGGTGGGGTGCCATTGCCTTCCCCATCCATATATGAGCAGATTCTGTTTTCCTCAGATAAACCTAAGTTCCCTATTTTGAAAGATCAGGATAATAGTATTTAGTTATTAATTCATCAAGTATTTGTCATGCATCTAATCTGATTCTGTATTATTGGGAAAGACTGGAGAGCCATCTGTAGTAATAAGTAAGAGTAAGGAAGGAAGAGAACTTGAAAAGGGAAAGTGTTAGTCATTCAGTCGTGTCCAACTCTTTGCAGCCCCATGGACTGTAGCCTGCCAGACTCCTCTATCCATGGGCTTTCCCAGGCAAGAATACTGGTGTGGATTGCCATTTCCTCCTCCAGGGGGTCTTCCAAACTGAGGAATAGAACCCAGGTCTCCTGCATTCCAGGAAGATTCTTTACCAGCTGAGCCAGCAGGGAAGCCCCTAGGAAGGGAACCCAGCACATAACAAAAGCTCAATAAATAATAATATCATTACCTATTAGGATTATTTATTGTTAATCTCTAGAAGGCTAAAAGTTTAGTTTACCACTATCTTCCTAGGGCCAAGCATAAGTGAGTGAAGTCGCTCAGTCATGTCTGACTCTTTGTGACCCCCATGGACTTTAGCCTACCAGGCTCCTCGGTCCATGGAATTTTCCAGGCAAGAGTACTGGAGTGGGTTGCCATTTCCTTCTCCAAGCATGGAAAATATTAATGTCCAATGAATATTTTGTTGAAATATTTGAATATTTGTTGACTGACATTTTTACAAAAGTCTCAGTTGCCAAAAAATATTTTGACTTCATTCTTAGCTGCTCACTTGAAATCAGTTCTTCAAAATGCATTTATTAAAGCCAAGAGTACTCCTCTCAAAGTCAGAATGAGTTCTAAATTGCTGTTTTTATATAGGTAGCAAAGAAAATAATTTCTAAAATATCATATCTTTAAGTTGGCACAGCGGGGAAGGCAATGGCACTCCACCCCAGTACTCTTGGAAAATCCAATGGACGGAGTAGCCTGGTGGGCTGCAGTTCATGGGGTCGCTAACAGTCGGACAGACTGAGCAAATTCACTTTCACTTTTCTCTTTCATGCATTGGAGAAGGAAATGGCAACCCACTCCAGTATTCTTGCCTGGAGAATCCCAGGGATGGGGGAGCCTAGTGGGCTGCCGTCTATGGGGTCACACAGAGTCGGACACGACTGAAGTGACTTAGCAGCAGCAGCAGCAAGTTGGCACAGAAAAATGCTATGAGGAAGAGCATTCATTCCTTCACTCATTGACCATTTACGAAGCATCTTCTACATGAAAGACACAGAACAAATGGCCATCACAGAGTTTACAGAAATTAAATGAAGAGCCGAACAAATAAATAGGAAACTGCAAATTTTCAGTGCCACAGAAGAAAAGGAGAAAGGCGATGAGAGATTTGGGTTCATGAGGAAAAGAGATCAAGGAGACCCAAGTGAGTACAGCTTAAACTGGCAAAGCATAGGGGATGTTCAAGAAATAGATCCATATGACAGTGGTAAGAGGAAGAGATGCCTGGGAGGAGACAAGCAAGAATCTCTGGAAACTGTCCCAGGTACATAATGAATCTTCTGCAGGGGACTGACATGATTCTACCTGTTCTGGATGAAGGATGGGCGGACCCAAGCTGAGAACCGGGAGTCTTATAGGAAGCCCCACTAGTGGACCAAACGAAAGATAGTAACAACTTGGAGTTTGATGGAGGTGAATTTTTATATACCCAAACATGATAAAGAGAAACAGTATTCAGAGGTACCTCATTCATACAAATGTCACTTGTCTAGAAACCAAGGTAATCTAGGGTTTCAATCTTAAACAGGTAACATAGCTGATATACCCTGGCCTAGATGGATTAGTTAATGTTTGGCTTTCTCCCTTTTTGCTTCCCCACCAACACAATGCAAACAGGGAGGATGGAAACAAGAATTTATCAAGAGTTTATAGATAGATATAGAAGACAGAACTTGCAAAAAATTGGTGATAGTTTTTGGTTTGGAGGACAAAGGGAACAGAGGCATCAGAGATGATTTTTGAGTTTCTAGCAACTCCCTGGACAGTGGTGCCATTTACCAGGATAAGAAAGATTAGCAAGGTGTTAAGATTGGTATATTTTTGTGACCGTTATTTTTGTTGTTTAATATGGTTTTCTACTCTCTGTTTAAGATTGAAACCCTAGATTACCTTGGTTTCTAGACAGGTGACATTTGTATAAATGAGGTACCTCTGAATACTGTTTTTCTCTATCATATTTGGGTATATAAAAATTCAAATATATTGCCTGGATTAAATAAGCTTTAAAGTCTTTTCAAAATCCACACTATTTTATCTTTACATCCTACTGATACTGACATAACACTAATACTGTCCTTAAATACCTATCATAGGTTATACATTGCTGAATAGAGTTCCCCCCAAATTCATGCCCAACCAGAACCTAAAAACATGACCTGATTACAAAACAGGATCTTTGCAGATGTAATCAAGTTAAGTTGAGGTCACACTGAATTAGGATGGGTCCTAAATCCAATATGAATGGTGTCCATATTTATAAATGGGGGAACTTCACAATGTGAAGATGAAGGCAGAAATTAGTTATGCTGTCCCAAAACAAGGAATAACTGGGTCTACCAGAAACCGGGAGAAGACAGAAAGGATCCTCCTCTTGAGGCTTCCAAGAAAGAATGGCTTTGACTAAACCTTGATTTCGAACTTCTAATCTCCAGAACCGTGCAAGAATACATTTCTGCCATTTTAAGCCATCTGTTTGCTGTTTAGTCACTAAGTCGCGTCTGACTCTTCGTGATTGACAGGCTCTAGTCGGGAAGATTAAATGAGATTACATATTTGAACTTATTTAGCTTAATACAGGGCATATAGTATATGTTAAATAAACATCCGTTTTCCTTCCTCTGATAATGATCACCACCACTGGTTGTGGTTTATAAGTAAACCATACCTCTACCCAATTTAGGTTAAGTCTTAGCTCTAGGCTTGTTTTACAGCTGAGCAAAGTGAGGCTTGGGAAAGTTAAATAGCTTGCTGAAGATCACAGAGCTAAATAGGGAAGAGTCAGAGCTCAAACTCAACTGTCTCACCACCAAGATGAGATCCTAGAACACTTGCCTCTCACACCTGCAACATTTTAGCAAAATGACAGAGGAAAGGCACAAAGTGCTTTCAACGTCTGCCTTTCTCTCACACATTTATTAACAAATTTAGGGATCTAGTACAATTCAACTTTCCCATTCACAGAGTAGCACAAAAATATAACCCCAGTGCTATCAGTGAATTTCATTTTCTACTGCTCCCATCAGCAGTGCTTCTGCTTTGCACATATGAATTCGAAGTCAAGGCATTATCACCAGATTGGACATTTATGGTTTCAATTTAATTAAATGCATTTTTCTCAAGTTTCTCCCATTTCATTTTGATGATACTGACTCATTCTCGCCACCTAAAGAGACGATAAAAATAAGTACTGTAAGCACAGAGGGGAGTGTGTCTAAACTTCATAGTCACAGATGTCCATCCTTTACAAATCAAGAAATAAAAGCACATTCTAAATTTACCTTTCCTCCTTAACTCAGTGAGTTGTAGGTCTGAATAAACCAGACATACAAATGTAAGGTGCAAAGCTGTTATTATGCAGTTTCTATTTCATAGAATTCTAGTGTAGGATGGACTTCTAAAAAGTGGTGTGGTTCATCTGGACTCAAATAAGACAGTTATTTACCTGCCACCAAAACCTAGAAAGGAAAAGGATGCTCTGAGAGTTTGGTGGAACCCTCTGGAACACCCGGTTTCACGATTTCCCCAAAAGCATATTTATCCTTCTAAAGCTGTCATTAACTATTAACGACGACACTGTCCCCTGGCTTTGTGCCAACTTTTTTTTTCTTTATTAATTTGGCCTTAAAAAAAAAAGAAGAAGACCACTATAGATAACATCCCAATGCTTCAAATTCCCTTAATTGACATCTAATGTGGAATTACCTTGCGTTCCAGGTTTAAAGCTCCCGATATGCACACATAGGCTCAAGAAAGGCCAACATGCTTCTCCTTCAACCTGGGCACTGATAATCTGTGGACTTTTCAAGTTTATCCTCCAGGAGGTTAACATCGCAGGCAATTTTGACGAGAGTTTGGAACCGAGATTCTTTTCCACGCTCTATCCACACCCGTGCCCACGAGCAGAAGTTCTCACCATTACAACCCACCACGCGAGCGCGCGCGCGCACACACACACACACACACACACCAAGGCAAGTAACAAAGGAAAACAGTCCCATAAAGCCTGAGCTATTGCATTCTCCAATGTACACCTGTCAAGAGACAAAAACCAAACGGGAATCCTGCCCTGACAATATGTCCAACACTCCTTAGAGAAGCAGGCACCGCGGCACCCCCGGCGTGCGGGGCTGTATACACAAAGAGCCGGTGCTGGGTTTGCCCGCGGTCCGGGGGACCAGCGCAATCCCAGGACTGGTATCCTGGAATCTCCCCCATGCCATCCTGCTCAGCAGAAAAGAACTACCCTTTATTTGACCCGCAGAGAGCCCAGGCTGGATGGCAGTGCATGGGCGTGGGGGGCGGGGGGCGGCTCCCGAATCCATCCCCTTCAGCCAGTCGGTCCCCAGCCTTTGGCATTTCCTAACAGATGCACAATCGCGCGCTGTCACAGATGTCCGCTTCGCATCCTCTCCCGGCAAAGCCAGGTGCCCGGGTCCCCGCCGTGCGCATCCCCGCAAGCGCCCCTCCCCGCGCCCGTACCCACCCGGGCAGCCCCGCCGGGCGCGCCTGCCTACCTGGTGGCTTGGCTGTCAGCACGGCGGCGGAGACTCGTCCCCCTCTCCTCCTCCGCGGCTACATCGCTCGGAGCGCCATGTTCCCGGTCTCCCCGGGCGCACGCCGGGCAACTACTACGGGC
>SJYX01008281.1:389175-402506 GCA_006410675.1 Oreotragus oreotragus
ACTGAACTGAACTGAACTGAATGGGCCCTAGAATAGCTAAATTGTCAGAGAGGTCATGAGGAAATGCTTGCAAAATTAAATATCCCTTTCTCTTTGGCCATGCACGGGGTATGCTGGGGCTTCTTAGACCAGGGAACCAACCCATATCCCTTCCAGTGGAAGTATGGAGTCTTAACCACTGGACCACCCAAGAAGTCCCTGAAATGAATCTTAAAAGCAGTTAAAGTAGGCCAGGTAAGATAAGGCAGGATCTGGGGAAGAGAAATACTGTCCCAAGAAGAAGTAGGATTTATAAGGCTCACTGACTCAAAAAGACATTCAGAAAAGGAAAGTGTTTGATAAGCTCAGGCAGGGTTAATGTGTCTGTAGAGAGAGGGAAGGGCTGGTTGGTAAAGAATCTCAGATGCCATGCCTGGACACTTGAATTTCATCATGAAGATTGTCCCAAGAAGAAGTAGGATTTATAAGGCTCACTGACTCAAAAAGACATTCAGGAAAGGAAAGTGTTTGATAAGCTCAGGCAGGGTTAATGTGTCTGTAGAGAGAGGGAAGGGCTGGTTGGTAAAGAATCTCAGATGCCATGCCTGGACACTTGAATTTCATCATGAAGATCACGGAGATACACTGAGGTGGTCTAAGGATGGCCTAATTAGGTTTGCATCTTTAACATACCATTATCCCAGCAATACATTGCAGTAGAGCAAGACTTTAGGTAAGTGATTGCAGCCTCTGAAAATAATCAAAGACTCAAATATGGCAGTGGGAATAGGGCAGGAAAGAAGGGAAAAGATTCAATAGACATTATACAAGTGGAGATGTGTTAAAGATAACCAACCAGTAGAGGAGATGGTTTCCAGACAATTGACTGGAATAACTTCATGAATGATAGTGCTATTGACAGAGATATTAACTAAGAAAGAATGAGTTGGAGTAGAAGAGGTATGCTTCAACTTTGTTAATGTGTTGGCACTGAAGGACCTGAGAATGCCCCAGAACTCAGAGATGTCAAGTAGTCATTTAGAATAAAAAATGTGAGGCTCAAAAAGGAAGTGTGAAAGGAAGGCAAACCAGTTTGGGTGTCAGCTGATACCTATGTTTATATATATGCAGTGAAAATGGAACTCAGACAAATACCAGTATAAAAGGAGTGAATTGGGACTTCCCTGGTGGTCTAGTGGCTACACCTCTATACTTCCAATGCAGGGAGCCTGGGTTCAATCCCTTGTCAAGCAATGAGATCCCACATGAGCAACTAAAGAGCCTGTAGTTACAAAGGAACAAAAAAGTGGTTAGAGATGGCAGAAGGAAAAATAGGAGCATGCTAGCGGGGGAAAGCAGAGTGACAGCTTCTACAAGGATAGAGGAGTCTACCTTGAGAGATGCTCATAGAGACCTTTTTTGTTGTTGTTGTTCCTAGCCTCAGAGAAATTGAAGTTAAAACATTTTTTATTGACTCATGAACTAGACATCAATAGAGCAGAAGGGTACAAAAATAAGTCTAAATCTATATGGAAATTTTGTTTATAAAAATGGTGACATTTTAAACCAGTAGAGAAAAGATGTATTTCTATTGGTGAAAGTGTATAGCTGAAGTTCTGTATGTAGAATTGAGCTCTAAGTGCCAGTGGCCTTAAGCAACAGCAAATTACTTCATCCAATTTAGTGAGCTCTATCCTTTTTCTGAAAGGGAAACCCATGTACCTTTAAGGCTATGGATTTCAGTGAAATTTGTATGAAATCTCCTTGAATGATTTAGGTTGAATTTCACTCGAGAACAAGCTTAAGAATTCAGAATGAGATGCTAAATTTTGGAAAATTAAAATATTCACTGCTTATATATGATAGGGACTCAGAATGTACAAGGCCTGCCAGCTAAGCAATTAAGGCCTAAGTCACTCATACACATGTGTATAATTGTTTCCATCCTGCTGAAATCCCAGCATGCTGATAAATATCAATGCAAAATTTTTTTTCTGTGAGAAGAAAAATATTATCATCAACAACACTATGTANATGATAGGGACTCAGAATGTACAAGGCCTGCCAGCTAAGTAATTAAGGCCTAAGTCACTCATACACATGTGTATAATTGTTTCCATCCTGCTGAAATCCCAGCATGCTGATAAATATTAATGCAAAATTTTTTTCTGTGAGAAGAAAAACATTATCATCAACACCACTATGTAAAGGCTATCCCTCAATGAATTTCAAGACATTGTTTAATATTGATGTTGTAGGATGGGAAAAAAAGTATAACCCCATTTACCAGTGGCATCTAATGAGACTTAGTCATGGTCACCTTCTCTTTCTGTTTTTAAATAATTTTGTTTATTTATTGGCTGTGTTAGGTCTTTGTTGATTTTAGAACTTTCCTCTAGTTGTGGTGAGCAGGGAACACTCTCTAGTTGGTGTGAGCAGGCTTCTCATTGTGGTGGTTTCTTTTGTTGCAAAACAAAGGCTTTAGTAGTTGCCCCACACAGGTTCAACAATCATGGCTCATGGGCCCTAGACACGTGCTCAATAGTTATAGCACATGGGCTTAGCTGCTCTGTGGTGTGTGGGATTTTCCTGGATCAGGAGTTGAACCTGTGTCTCCTGCAGTGGCATGCAGATTCTTTACCACTGACCCACTAGGGAAACCCAGTGGCTTTATTTTTAATGGTATTATACCATGACATTTTCTATCTGAAATTTAGGGGAAAAGCCCAAGAGTTTGCATGAACCTTTATATTTTTATTGAATGAATGACTAAGATTCTATGTGGTCCTTTCAGTCAGCATGGAAAGGAAGTTTCAAAAGAAAAGCCGAGTGTTTGGTGAACTGAGTGAGGCCCTGAACTTGAAATAAGTTTCTTGGGGGACTGGGAAAGATAGTGGATAACAAAGTTCTTTCCTAAGTCTTAGAGGAAACTGGGTCACAGACCTAGGAAAAATGATAGTAGTGACCTATTTGCTCAGTAGATAATGTAAGGTGAAGACGTAAGTCAAGGAAATATGATCAATGCAACAAATATTAAAGATAAGAAATATGGAAATAGATGATAATGAGATAAAGTAAAGGAAAAATATTAACTAAGTTATGAAGGCTGCTGTACATATAGATCTGGGGTCTATAACAATGAGGATTTTGGGAAGAAGATAATTGTGGATAGGTGAAACCAAGTATCTTTACATTTAACATATGATAACTGAGACTTCTCTGGTGGTCCAGTGTTTAAGAATCTGCCCCTCAATGCAGGGGACTTGGATTCAATCCCTGGTAGGGGAACTAAGATCCATATGCTACAGAGCAACTAGGCTTGTGCACTGCAATAAAGACTCAGTATAGCCAAATATATACATATATGATAACTGCTGAAAGTTCATTTACTTTATTTGGCATAATTCACTTAAGGAAGTAAATTATGTGAAGAAAGTTGAACAATGAAGAATTGATGCTTTTCAACTGTGGTGTTGGAGAAAACTTTTTTTTATTATTTATTTTAATTGGAGGCTAATTACTTTACAATGTTGTATTGGTTTTGCCATACATCAACATGAATCCACCATGGGTATACATGTGTTCCCCATCCTGAACCCCCCTCCCATCTCCCTCCCCATACCATTTTGGAAAGATGGAGAAGACTCTTGAAAGTCCCTTGGACTGCAAGGAGATCCAACCAGTCACTCCTAAAGGAAATCAGTCTTGAATATTCATTGGAAGGACTGATGCTGAAACTCCAATACTCTGGCCACCTGATGCAAAGAACTGACTCATTTGGAAAGACCCTGATGTTGGGAAAGTTTGAAGACGGGAGGAGAAGGGGACAACAGAGGATGAGATGGTTGGATACCATCACTGACTCGATGGACAAGCTCCAGGAGATGGTGAAGGAGAGGGAAGCTTGGAGTGGTACAGTCCGTGGGGTCTGACTCTGGCCTGCTCTGACCAGGCCAATAAATAAACAAAGAGTCAGATATGACTGAGTGGCTGAACAACAAGAACTTAAGGAAAATTATTGTTGCTGCCAGTTTTAAAGATGCCTACAAATGAACCTTTATTGAATTTCTCCAGAACCTTTCCAGATACAAAGTTTTGCTAGCTGGTCTTTCCTTAGTCTCCAAATTTAAAAAGAAAGAAAGAATGTACTGAAAGTATTTAAGAAAGTTTCTCTCCAAGTTTGGAGAACGCAGTCATAAAATCTGGAGATAAACCAAAAGAAAAGAAAAAAGAGCCTCCAGGTCTCCAGTACTCTTATTCTTACAAAGAATATCATTGGTGGCCTGGGAGAGAAAGAAGAGCTCATTGTCACGTGGTATAACTCCATCTGCTATCCTTTAGCAAATGTCCAGATGGATTCCATTTCTGGTCTCCAGAAAGATGAAGTCAATCAATATGAAAAAGCTTGTCTCTGATTATCCATCAGAAAACCCCAAGGAGAATCACAATTTTTTGTTTTCTAAACATCATTTTTGTCAAAGGGCTCATGTCTTATTTTTAATTACAAAATCTGTTTCTGAACTTACGAGCAATAGCAATACCAATGGTCTATTTTTCTTGTGTTTATTTCTTTTGGTGATACAAGAGTAAAGTCTAGCTTGAAAATGTTTTTCTTATTCTTTTTCAATATTTTTTACTCAGTTTTCTGAGGGACTATTTATTCTTCCAGAATTGTGGAACTTTAAAATTCCTGTACTGTTATTACAGCCTGAGAGTACCTTAGATTTAGGAGTCAAATAAATGGCTTGAATTAGAATACCACTCTGATGAGAAATGAGACCTATAAAAAAATCATATTTGAGGATTTTTCCCCTGTTTCTTCTCAGTACTAATGTCACCTCTTTTTCACACTGGTTAAGTTTGCATGACCATCTCTATAACAGTGCTGGTATTAGGAAGGATCCCCTGTGGGATCTTAATTTATACACAGTCACAGATTCACACACACATACACATTCCTTAGATTAGGTCTATACTGTTTGCCTACTGTATTTTGATTTAACATATATATTTAAGTTGAAAGTTTCCCAACTAGTATGAATTTTGGAGGTTTCTAAGGAAATGACTGGTTTTCTCTTAGGTCCAAACACTCACCAGTTAAAGCTAAAGCTATCTTCTGGAAGGAAGTGAAAGTTGCTCAAACCTGTCTGACTCTTTGTGACCCCATGGACTACAGTGTCCATGGAATCCTCTAGGCCAGAATACTGGAGTGGGTAGCCTTTCCCTTCTCCAGCACATCTTCTCAACCCAGGGGTCAAACCCAGTTCTCCCACATTGCAGGCAGATTCCTTACCACTGAGCCACAGGGGAAGCCCATGTCTTCTGGAAATTACTTACAATTTAAAATTTAAAACATTACATTTCATATTTTTGAATTTGTGAGGCAGAAAGTGATGGCTTCCTCAACTATCTCTTTATCCATTTCTTCAGTAGTAAAGCGACCATTTTAGGTGGGCATGTGGCCACTTGTAATAAAGATCCTTTTTCCAGGGGTCCTTGCAACTAGATGTGGTCACATAGCCAAGTTCTTGGCAATGGAATATAAATAGAAGTAGGGTATGCAACTTCTGAGAAGTACTTGGCACCTCTTCAATCTTCCACCCTCCTTTAGGCAGCAGAGAGAGAATGGAAAGCCTGGACCCCCTCAGCCATTGTAGACAATAAGAAAACTTTGTGAATAGAAACCACATTCAACAGAACAACATTTTAAATCTGAGTTGACTGACTTCTTGGATCAGACGTTTTGAATGTGAGAGCAAATACATTTTATATTCTAAAGCCTTATTATTTTGGGACTTTCTATCACTCATAGCTTATTATNTTTTAAATCTGAGTTGACTGACTTCTTGGATCAGACGTTTTGAATGTGAGAGCAAATAAATTTTATATTCTAAAGCCTTATTATTTTGGGACTTTCTATCACTCATAGCTTATTATACATATATATTATTTTATATATATATATTTTTTTTTTTTAATTGGTTAGTACCGTACTGAAAGGGCTTCCCAGGTGATGCTAGTGGTAAAGAATCTGCCTGCCCATGCAGGAGACAAGACATAAGAGACATGGGTTTGATCCCTGGGTTGGGAAGATCCCCTGGAGAAGGGACGATCCTTTGGAGAAGGGAACGGCACCCTACTCCAGTATTCTGGCCTGGAAAATCCCACGGGCAGAGGAGCTTGGAGGACTATAGCCCATGGGGCCTGAAAGAGTCAGACACAACTGAGGGACTGAGCACAGCACAGCACATCGTACTAATAATAAAAATTCTAGCAGATACCATTTCTAAGATACAAGTATCCTATGTAAAACTGCAATGGAATTTTTAAGAAAAAATTATTAGGCAGTCAAGATCTTTTTACATGAAGAAAGACCAAAAGAAAATGAAGTTTTGTGCATAGTTATTTTAATCCTGTAAGATATATTTTCTTTTCCAAGTTCTTTAGTATTCTATATAATAAAACTGAACTTNTTTCTAAGATACAAGTATCCTATGTAAAACTGCAATGGAATTTTTAAGAAAAAATTATTAGGCAGTCAAGATCTTTTTACATGAAGAAAGACCAAAAGAAAATGAAGTTTTGTGCATAGTTATTTTAATCCTGTAAGATATATTTTCTTTTCCAAGTTCTTTAGTATTCTATATAATAAAACTGAACTTATGTAACTCAGCATCTGACTTCTAACTGTGATTTTTCTTTTTCTTTCTTTTTTTTTTTTTTTGTTGAGCACTTGATCTGGCAACAGAACCTGTTCTTCCTGAGGATAAGACAGCCTAGATGTGTTGGGGAATTAACACGCATCATCCAACTTAGGAACAGCTCTGAGACAGAGATGGAAAGGAGACCATTTATAAATAGCTCAGGTGCTTTGCCCTAATCAGGTGGATTAACTCAGAGACATTTGTTTCACACTGGTTCCCAGAGTTCTTCACCAAGGTTAAGATCCAGTTATCCAAGTAGCAGCTAGGTTGAAAACAGACTCTTTATCAGCTGCCTGCTTTTCCTCTCCTCACTATTCCACTCTTCTACTCAGTGCTTTCTGAGTTCGCAGCCTCAATCAATTACTGCCCATGAATCTTTATCTCAAAGTTTGCTTCTGGGGCATTGGAACTAAGACATAATATTTCCACATTGCGTGAGTGACAGAAAAGCGGTTATGGCCAGGAGAATGATAGTCAACACTGACATGGCATGATTGCAAAGCAAAGTGAGAGTGTCTTTCCCCTCCTGTGCTTCCAGCCCCCAATGGCAGAACAGAACGAGGCTGTAAAACAGCCCTTGCAAAAGCTGCTTAGTAAATAATGTGCTGGGAAGAGTATGTTCCCACATTCTTTCAATAATTAAGATGAATTGGCTCCAGGTGAAAGCAAGCTACATTACTTTCTTCAGAAAGAGTGTAAACAGAAATCATTGGGCTTATTATTTCCCCCCAGTATCTACAAAGTGCCTAGATATAGAACAGTTAATGAAAAAACATTTGTCAAATGAAAAAGTACAGCTGAAAGAAAATTGGTGTAGTTAGCTGATCAGCTGATCAAAGCCGCTATTAGGAATGGAAAGGCAAAATATAGAATTAGAGATGATATGAGCAATACATATCCAATAAAGGACTCCAATCCAGACATTCAGACTATGAAAAGAACTATAAGTAAATTACAAAAGGGCAAGCCCGTAGGAAAAAAAGTGGTCAAAACTACTTTACATGATTATATACAAATGACCAATAAACACGAGACGATGTGCTCAGTTTCATTAGTTATCAGAGTAATGCAAGTTAAAACCATGATGCAGTACCATATCTTCTAACTGCTGCTGCTGCTGCTAAGTCACTTCAGTCGTGTCCGACTCTGTGTGACCCCATAGACGGCAGCCCACCAGGCTCCCCCGTCCCTGGGATTCTCCAGGCAAGAATACTGGAGTGGGTTGCCATTTCTTTAGTCATGAAAATACTCAATTCACCAATGAAATTGAATGAACAACTACACACTAAAACATATGACTCCCACAAAAAGAGCACAAACTGTATGATTCCAAATTCATGTTGTTCAAAGATAAGCAAAACTATTCTATGCTGTTAGAAGTCAAGACAATAATTATTCTTGGGAGACCTGCTGATTTTAAGTGAGCAAGAAGGGAGCTGATGAGGTGCTAGTTGTCTCAGCCATCCCATCATGATCTGCTACCTTGGGGATACACTGGAAGGACAAACACATCCCAACATAAAGTTTTAGTTCATGGCTAAGATTTATCACTGCAGAGGATACAGGGCAGGGATAACAGAGAAGAGATATACATAAGCAGAGGTAGAGAGGTACACATACAGGCTAGAGAGATCAAAGCAAATTTTCTCATCTTCCCTATGCAGGGAGTGCATGGATGCATGGATGCGTCTTTTCCATTTGGGAAGTAGCAGAATATGTGTGAGATGACCATGCTTAAGGAAAGTTGGCTTAAGTCTTAGGGTCCAAAGTTCCTAAATGGAATTGGTCACATTCTAGTTTGGGGTGTGAACCCCAAACCAAGCCCTGTGTACATACCTTAAACTTGATGTTTAACATGCTGCCAACCTGACTCACTGCTTTGGGCATATAGACTAATATCTTTGCCCAGCCTCTATGTGAACATTCCAGGAGTTTAGTTCTCTGAGCTGACCAAGGGT
This sequence comes from Oreotragus oreotragus, assembly GCA_006410675.1. Classification (NCBI taxonomy): domain Eukaryota; kingdom Metazoa; phylum Chordata; class Mammalia; order Artiodactyla; family Bovidae; genus Oreotragus; species Oreotragus oreotragus. The sequence goes on from SJYX01008281.1 coordinate 397,817, forward strand.
TAGTCTGTGTAGTTTGTAGTATCATGATGACTACAGATTTAAACAAAAACTGAGTAAAACAGACCTGCTTCATTAACTCCCTCTGCTCACTAGTTATGCTATTGTTCTTGCTCTGGGGACTGATTAGAGGGGTAGTTTTCATTTGTGTTTATGCATGCATATTAATCTTCAAACATTAAAAAAAATTAGTCTGGTAGCAATCCAGACCAATCAATTAGTGTCCCGTGTTCTTGCAAGATACTGAAACCCTGAGAAGTTATCAAAATAACATTAAGAAACCATTAGGGAATATAAAAAGCAGAGGTAACTTTAAAATCTAAGTAGATGTCAAGAGAATGAGAAAATGAATTACACTTATGATCATGAGTTTCAGAGTATGTTAAGTAGATAGGTAGCAGCAATTTTGTTAAAACATTGCATCTGGAGGTTTTGGCCTTTCTTTAATGTGTCTGATATGATCATAACCAAATTATGAGCAAATTTGTAATTCAGATATAATTTTATGTGAATTTAATTGATTGCAAATCTATGTTAAAAGTTACCAAAAACAGTTTTACAAATGATCATTATGTTTTTAATTTTACATATGTGCAATAAAAAGTCAGTAGATGTGAGTTATGGTTCCATTTACTATTTATTAATTATATGACCTCAGGCAAGCCTTTTAAACTTTAGCTTTCTTATCTATGCAACTCGAAAGGGGCAATAGCTTTGACAACATAGGTCATGGTCACTTTTTAATCACAAGCTTATGTTTTAGTAAATTACTGTTTCAGTACTAAACAAATGCTTTGTGTATCTACTTTGTGTATCTACTGCAAACTAGGCACCAGGCTAGGTGATGTGGGCAAATGAAATGCTAGAAAGTACAGGACTACTGTCTTCAAGGAGCTCAGTTTGATGAGTGGGGACACAAATAATACAACTCATAACAAGAGAATATGGTCATAGAGAGAGAGACTGGGGAACAAAAGTAGCCCCTGAAAAGGGATATTTGTGAACCGATAGGATTCCAATAGGAAAAGGAAGAGTAAGTTAATATCAAGTAAACACTCAAGCAGAGACTCCCATCATGAAAATGCTCATTTCAACAGAAAACTACCTACTCTTGCTGGTCTGAAGTTTTAGAAATGAATGTGGAAATATGTGGCAGGAAAGAAAGATTGGTACTCAATCATGAAGGGCCTTAACTTTCATAAAATGGAATTTATAGGCAATGAGGACTAGAAAAAGCTTTTAAGATGAAGGTGAACATAGCTCTGGCTTCACATTCACGGCTCCCAAATGTCACAGATTGAGTTCCCCAGAAGCAGACTCTGAGAGAGAGGTTGGGGTTTGGGACGTGTATTGTTGCTGCTGCAGCTGCTAAGTCACTTCAGTCGTGTCTGACTCTGTGCGGCCCCATAGACGGCAGTCCACCAGGCTCCCCTGTCCCTGGGATTCTCCAGGCAAGAAACTGGAGTGGGTTGCCATTTCCTTCTCCAATGCATGAAAGTGAAAAGTGAAAGTGAAGTCCTTCAGTCGTGTCCGACTCTTATGGACCCCATGGACTGCAGCCTACCAGGCTCCTCCGTCCATGGGATTTTCCAGGCAAGAATACTGGAGTGGGTTGCCATTGCCTTCTCCAGGATGTGTATTAACTTTTCCAGTGGCTCATTTGGTAAAGAAACCTTTTGCAATGCAGGAGACCCAGGTTCCATCCTTAGGTCAGGAAGATCCCCTGGAGGAGGGCATGGCAACCGATTCCAGTATTCTTGCCTGGAGAATCCTGTGGACAGAGGAGCCTGGTAGGCCACAGTCCATAGGGTTGCAAGGAGTCTAACACGACTGAAGCTACTGAGCATGCATGCTTGGGAAACAATCCCTATGGACAGAGGAGAGGGAAGCAGGATGGGCAGTGGGAGAAGATGAGTAATGAAAACCCAACCACAGGCTTGGTCAACGCCACGGGAAGCTCTGGATCCAGTGGCCCTTCAGAGTTGCACCAAATGGGACTGCAGTGTCTGAGCCCTTCACGGAAGTTTGATAATTATTCTTCCAGATAGTCATTCAAGTGTGTGAGTGTTCAGTCACTTCAGTCACGTCCAGCTCTGTAACCCTATGGACAGCAGCCCACCAGACTCCTCAGTCCATGAGATTCTCCAGGCAAGAATACTGGAGTGGGTTGCCCTGCCCTTCTTCAGAGGATCTTCCTGACTCAGGGATCAAACACACATCTTCTGCATTGCAAGTGGATTCTTTACCAACTGAGCCACCAAGCCCATTCATTCCTATGCCCTTTGCTTGTAGACATTCTTATGGTTTCCAAGTTCTTTCCTTTGATATAAGAACTCCATGGAAAAAGCAGAACTGACATCTGTATTTTGCAGATGAGAAAACCAGCTTAGAAAGCATGTTACATGCCCAAGTCAGAGCTGCTAAGTATTACTCAGGCTCAAACTTGCGTAACCCTGCTCCAAGTCTCTTTCTATCTCTGTATCCTACTGTTTCTCTTTTGCTCTCCCTCTCTTATACATTTAAAATTTAGTACTATAAAAGTCATTGTTCTTAAAATAAATGCCCTTATCATCCTTAGAAACTTCTCTAGTGGCCCTTCTTATAAAAATAAACTTTTTACTCTGTCATGATAATAATAGATTTCTTACTATATTCTGGCTAGCTTAGGTGGTCACACAGTGCTGATTTTGATCCTGGCAATAGCTTTGCTTTAACTCAAAACACCAGATACTGAAAAGAAACTGCAACTCTGTCTCATCTTTTTTCACTAAATAAATCCCTTCTAGATCTTTCAAGACAGAGTTTGGGTATCCAGGAAAAGGAGAGTCTATTAAATTCCCTTCCAAGAGGCAACTGAGGCTTTAGATGGCAACAGTGAGGATGTATCTTAAATGAAAAAGCAAGTTAAATTGAGGATGCAGTGGGCTTAATGGGCAAAGAATCTGTTTTTGTTTGGTATCACGTGTGGTACCTTCTTCAAATCTCTGATCAGCAATCTAATTCTGTCTAAACCAGTAGGTCTGTGCAAAGCAAAGAGAAGTGACCAAAAATCCCTCCAAAAGAATTCATACTACTTTCCATGCTGACAGCTTTACTAAGTGACAAGTGAGTCACAATCTTTCTTTCATCATGAGAGTTAGTGATGGACAAGGAAGCCTGGCATGCTGTAGTCTACAGGGTTGCAAAGAGTCAGACACAACTGAGTGACTGAACTGAACTGAAAAACAAAACAAAGACACTATCAGATGATTACAAATAAAAGCAGAGTAATTAGCCTCCAATTAAAAGAAATAAATTAATTTGCAAAAGAAAAAAAAAAGCAGAGACTGGAGCTTAGTGAAAGACAGCTGTCCTTATCTTGTCAGGTTGCTCATCAGTCCCTGCAGGGTAGGTGGTCTTTCTCCTTCATGCTTCTTCCTCTGGTCCCCTCCAGATCACTTACCAGCAGGGTCTCTCGACTCCATCAGTAGCTTCTATCTAGTCCTCCATCCACACTAGAGAGATGAAGAATCTTCAACAGGCCATTAAGATACTGCGGAACCTCTGGAGATGGCTTCAGTTCCTCTAGCCTCTCACAAATATGGTCCAAGTTCAATAAAGTGTTCTTTTGTGAATAGAGACCATCTCTTAAAATGTTGATTTTATGGGACAATTTTATGCTAAGGAAAGATCTCTTCCCAGGGAGAGGCAAAGAGAAAACAAAACATCTTGAAGATGCTTCAGCAATCAATACAAGAATAATCATCTACATTCTACACATCCTCAGGCTTCTAATTTGCCATATTTACTATCCTCAGCACTAGCTAATCTGCTTTATTTTTTACCCTGCTTCTGTTCTGTAACATTACTGCCAGTAGTGCAGAAAGACAATACTTCCGAACATGGAAGATTATACACAATCCCTTCTTCAAAAAAAAATTATTTTCAGGACTTCCCAGGTGGTACAGTGGACAGCAATCTGCCTGACAATGCAGGGGACACAGGTTTGATCCCGGGTCTTATCCACATGCTGAGGAGCAACTAATTGGCATGCACGACATCTGAGCCTACACTCTCGAGCCTGTGCTCCATGACAAGAGAAGCCACCACAGTGGAAAGCTGGTACACCACAATGAAGAGCAGCCCACACACAGCAGCAAAGACACAGCGCAACCAAAAATAAACAAGTGAATAAAGGTTTAAAAATTTATTTCCAATTTTATTGAAATAATGGACATGCATCACTATATGAGTTTAAGGCATACAGCATGATAGGTGATTATATACATTGTGAAATGATTAGCACAAGAAGTTGACATCTATTATCTCATATAAACACAATAATAAGAAAGGAAAACATTTTCTTCTTGTGATGAGAACTCTTATGATCCACTCTTCTTAACAATTTTTCTATATAACATTACAGCAGTTTTAATGGAATATTACTCAGCCATTAAAAAGAATGCATGTGAATCAGTTCTAATGAGGTGGATGAAACTGGAGCCTATTATACAGAGTGAAGTAAGTCAGAAAGAAAAACACCAACACAGTATATATGGAATTTAGAAAGATGGTAATGATGACCCTATATGTGAGACAGCAAAAAAGACACAGATGTAAAGAATAGACTTTTGGACTCTGTGGGAGAAGGTGAGGGTAGGATGATTTAAGATAATGGGGGGTGGAGGGAGGGAGGGGGGTTCATGTTTGGGAG
>SJYX01008282.1:9431-38575 GCA_006410675.1 Oreotragus oreotragus
CTTCCAGCCCAGCATTTCTCATGATGTACTCTGCATATAAGTTAAATATGCAGGGTGACAATATACAGCCTTGACATACTCCTTTTCCTATTTGGAACCATTCTGTTGTTCCACGTCCAGGTCTAACTGTTGCTTCCTGACCTGCATACCGCTTAGTGCCACTGTAGCTTTGTAGTATAGACTAAAGTCTGCAAGCATGAGACTTCCAGTTTTGTTTCTTTTTCTCAAGGTTGCTTTGGCAGTTTGAGATCTTCAGTGGTTTGATATAAATTTTAAGATTATTTGTCCTAGCTCTAGTAAAACATAGATTACAATTAAAGCTATTTCAAAATAATGTTTATATTTCCCTGTTCTGTACAATATATCCTTCTTGCTTATTTATTTTATACACAGTATTTTGTATTTCTTAATCACATGGGTTTTTCTTTCCCCTCCCCATTTCCTTCTTCTCTTTTGTAACCAGTTTTCTTCTCTATATTTGTGAGTCTGTTCTTTTTTTCTTTGCATTGTTTTTTTAGATTTCACTTATAGATGATAATATACAGTATATCCTTTTCTCTTTCTGACTTATTTCATTAAGCATAATAGGTTAGGTTAATCCATGTCATTTTAAATGGCATAATTTCCTTCTATTTTTAATGACTGGGTAATAATCCATTGTTTGTATGTGCTGTGTATGTGTATATATATATATATATACATACTGTCTCTTATACACATCTAGATGTGTATAAGAGACAGGACAAAGGCTTTGGCATAGTCAATNCTTTGCATTGTTTTTTTAGATTTCACTTATAGATGATAATATACAGTATATCCTTTTCTCTTTCTGACTTATTTCATTAAGCATAATAGGTTAGGTTAATCCATGTCATTTTAAATGGCATAATTTCCTTCTATTTTTAATGACTGGGTAATAATCCATTGTTTGTATGTGCTGTGTATGTGTGTATATATATATATATACATATATATATAAAACATCTATATATAATCAATCATCTATTGATTCACTTTATTCATCATTGTCAAATATTTATTTTTGTATTATAAACATAACAATTATTAATTATATTTGTTACATATTAAATACATAATTTATTACATATTTTAATTGATATTTTAATTTTGGTGTCACAAGTTCACTGTTAGTATATACAGATACAGGTGATTATTATTTATCTTGCATCCTATAGCCTGCTAACTTCAGTTATTAGCTATGAGTTAGAAATATAATTTTTGTAAGTTCCTTGGGATTTTTTACATAAACAGTTACATGAAATGCAGAAGAGAAGTGTTCAATTTTTACTTCTGTGTACCTTTCTTGCCTTGTTGCTTTAGCTAAAACTTCCAGCATTATATAAAGCAATAGTATAGACAGCAGATTGCAGTTACTTGTCTCTGAATGGAAGAAAGTGTTCTTTTTCTGATTAAATATGATACTATTTACAGAATTTTTGTAAATATTCTTAATAAAGTTGATGAATTTGTACTCTAGTCCCATTTTCTGAGTTTATTTTTTCAGGATGGGGTGGTAAATTTTATCAAAATCATTTTTTAATTATTTGATATGATCATGTGATTTTACTTCTTAAATTAATATGGTGAAATACATTGATGGATCTTTGAAAATTGATCAGTGGTATACCCCTTGAATAAATCTCATTTGGTCATAATGTATGATGTTTTCATATATTACTGAGTCTATTGCTAATAGTTTGATAAAGATTGTTGTTTTTATTTTGTGGTTTAGGTATCATGGGGTCTTCCCAGCCCAAGTATTGAACCAGATCATTCCAAACAGTTTCCCATTGCAGACAGTTTCTTTACTATCTGAGCTGCCAGGGAAGCCCTAGTAATACTAACTTCATATAATAAATAGAAATGTCTTCTTTCATTTTATATGTTCTGAAAAGGATTATGGAGTTGATTTTAAGTCTCTTTACATGTTTACAGTTATCAAAGGGCCCAACATTCAGATGAACTCCACTAAGTGGCTTTCTTTGTCACTTCCTGAAATTAGTAATAAGTTTGAATCAGGGGATCTTGGATGTTTGTTTTGCACAGGGCCCTAAAACATTTGTCACAGGTATGATTTGTGATATATAAATATGGTTACTGCTGAAGAAATAGTTGACTCAAATCAATATATGCAAGATTCCCACAATGAAATGAGATAACTTATATCTTAACATGCATTGATTTGCAATAAATGACACATTTGATATATATTCTTTGGTATTTATTAATTTTACATGTATTACATATCCATAATGCTATAGAGCTCTTCTTTGATCTTCTTTTGTTGATTTTAATAAAAATATAAATCTTTGATACTAGATATTTTAATTTGCATATCTAATTATACATGGATTATTAAAGAACTATTGGAAAAATAGATTGAGTCCACAATAATGCATGCATTTTCTCATTATAATAAAGTTTAATTAGAAGTCTGAGTTACTGATTTCTTGCTTGGGTAAACTAATTCCTCTATTACTGGTGGCAACACAAACATATGATAATTATGGGATAGTACTAGGTAATGGAGAAGTGTCTCATCAAATAATTATACCTCTCAGTTTGATGGATCTTGAATGAGAAGAGGAAAAAAAATAATATCAGTTATAGTAATATATTTTAATTTGCTTATTTTTCTACTTATAAAATTCATAAATAATCTATGTTACATTATATGAATATATTTCTTTTCAATTATTCAGGTAATCAAGAGAGAAATAAACATATTAAAGAAATACTAACATTCAATGAAGAACAGAAATCTTGTAAGTTTACGTTTTAAAATTGCTTAATGTCTTTTTTGGTGGGGGAGGGGCAAGATGGTTTAGTAGAAAAATGCAGAATTCACCTCCTGCCACATAGACAACAGAAACACATCTATACACAGAACAATTCTCAATGAAAACTAACTTGAGACTAGTAGAGAGTCCTGTGAAATGAAGGCTGTAAGAAAGACCAGAGGGAATCAGATAAGAAATGAAAAGAAACCAGAAAATTAGGACCTGTGACCCAGGAAGGATACTCAGACAAGGAGGGTACTATGTACAGGGAGATCCCCCTGAAGAGTGAGAGGTCTGAGCCATATACTGAGCAGCTCAGCTCTAGGGTTCAATAACAGGAAGATGAGTTCCCTAGACTGGGTAGACCGCTGGTAGGCCTAACAGCAGGGCTGTGGGAAGCCAGGACTCTGGTCTTGAAGAACATGCACATACTTGCTTATTCTCAAAGTAAGGTAGAGAAGGCAGATTAAAAAATGCATAAATCTTTAATGATTTCCCTGGTAGCAAAACTGGTAAAGAATCTGCCTGCAATGCAGGAGACCTCTGTTCGCTTCCCGGGTCAGGAAGATCCCCTGGAGAAGGGATAGGCTACCCATTTCAGCATTCTCAGGCTTTCCTGGTGGCTTAGATGGGAAAGAATTTGCCTGCAGTGTGGAAGACCTGGCTTTGATCCCTGGGTTGGGAAGATCCCCTGGAGTAAGACATGGCAACCCACTGCAGTATTCTTGCTTGGAGAATCCCCAGATGGAGGAGCTTAATGGGCTACAGTCCCCAAGATCACAAAGAGTTGGACACTACTGAGCGACTAAGAAAAGCACTAATGGTTTCAGCATCTGTTAGGTGCACATGCCAGCCTGGGCTGAGAGACTGCCTCAGTCCCACTTGACAAAATTCTGAACTGGGGTAAGGGCTGCCATAGCCAAAAATATGAGTTCGGCTATGGGGCCCCAAATCAGTTCAAACCTTAAGCAGACCTGAGCAGGGGGCAGGCAATGTTTAGTATCCCTGACAGAAGCAGTGTATCAGAAGTAGTCTGGATCTCTGACAGTCAGAGAATATGTCAACATCACACTGGGCACCTCTGCCAGCCCCTCTTGCTCCAGCAATAGCTCCCCTTGGGAGCAAGAGTGCTGGTGCTGGGAGAGGAGAGGGTACACACTGAGAACAGAGCAAGCTTAGACTGTGTCCACAGGGTTTCCCCTACAGAAACTTGGGCCCCAACCCTGAATCTCATGGGCACTGGGAAAGCTCTGGATCTAGCCCCTTCTTCTCAGACCCACCTCCTGTCAAGGTGATGGCTACCAGTACACACTGGGGAAAGATGGAACTTGTGCGTAAGTCAGATCCACTTCTCCCCCAAAAGTCACTGGGTACACATAGATTTTACAAGGTCACTCCCACATAAGGACACTCTATAAAAACCACATGAAATAATTTATTTCACCTAATTTCATAGAGATGGAAAAAGTTAAGCAAAATGAGAGACAGAGGAATTGGTTTCAGTTGAAAGAACAAGAGAAAGCTACTGAAAACCAAAAAAAAAAAAAAGCAACTAATGAAAAAGAAATAACTCATTCACCAGGCAAAGAATTTAGAGAATTATTCATAAGAATGCTAACTGGGCCTTCCATGGTGGCTCAGTGATGAAAATCTGCCTGCCAATGCAGGAGACACAGGTTCGACCCCTGACTTGGGAAGATCCCACGTGCTAAAGAGAAACTAGGCCCGTGTGCCACAACTGTTGAGCCTGGACTCTAGAGCCCAGGAATTGCAACTTCTGAGCCCATGTGCTGCAACTACTGTAGCCCATGTGTGCTTAGAGTCTATCCTCTGCAACAAGAAGCTACCACAATGAAAAGCCCTTACACCACAACTAGAGAGTAACCCCTGCATGCTGCAACTAGAGAAAAAAAGCCCGTGCAGCAAAGAAGACACAGCACAGCCTAAAAAAAAAAAAAAAAAGAATGCTAACTGAATTAGGGAGAAGAAAAGATGAACATAATGAGAACTGTCCTCTTAGAAATGATTTTTCTGTGTTCCAAGGAGTTTAGATCTTTGTGTTTTATTTTTGTCTGTCTCTAGGTATTCTCTGATTTCTTATTTGATTTCTTCAGTGACCCATTGGCCAGGTAGACAGTTTAAAATATCAAGGAGCAGCACAAATGGGCTCCTCTGGTTTGTAAATAACTTGGGCAAATGGAGTAATTAAGGCAGCTACTTTGGGGTGCCTTGTTAATGTATCCTTACCAATAGTGATTCATGAAGGCTATCATTTGTCAGTATATCAATGGTATAATTAGCTACATTAGCAAATATTGTGAATTGTAGAGCCTCCAGTAAGACTGGCTTGTTATTTGGTCAAAATCACAGCTTTCCCTTTTTATCAAACTAACATTTGTTGAGTTTACAATATTTTCCTTTTCTGAGGCTAACACTAGCAAGTTTTATAAATTATCATTTGGAGAAATATATCTTTGGGTTACGAGAGCCTGGACTATTGTTCATTCCTTTACGGGCAGCACTTATTGTAGATATATCAGCAATGATTCTTATTTGCTTCGAGAGTCAAGTTGAAGTTGCCCCAGCATTTTAATAATATCTATAGTGGCAGGTAGAAATACTGAATTCAATAATTTCTGAAGCAGGGGCCACTTAGAAATTTATTTCCACTAGAATCAAGGAAGCCATATTGTTTCCACAATATGGGAAAACCATGGGCTACTCCAAAAGCATGTACATGATCAGTATAAACAGAATCACTTTTGTCTTTGTTTAAAGTACACATTCACGTAAGAGTACATAATTTAGCCTGTTGGGCTAAAGTAGCTGTGTATATAGATGTTGCCTCAACAACAGCAAAAGGATTTCTTGTAGTGAACTCTGTACAATATTTGTCATTGTTACCTTTCAAATAAAAACTATCAGTGAACCACGAGGAGTCAGTGTTGCCCAGTGGAATTTCATGCATATCATTACAAAGAGTCAGGATATGATCCCTCAGGATTAAGCAGTCATGAGGGACTTTGCTGGTAAGACAAGGGAGAGAGATAGTAACTAAAAATTATTGCACTTAAAAGAGTTATGTAAGAGACAGTTTAAAAAAGAACACAGGAAGAGGCATCTGGCAGAGAAATGCTGAGTGTGATGAGAATTCAGGAGAGCTTCTACTGCATGAGATACAAAAATGGTTAAAGGGGATCCCACAATAATTTCCTCCTCAATCTTAACCAAAAGGGTTAAGGTTGTAATAGCCCTAAGCAAGATAGTTATCTCCATATCACAGGGTCCAGCTGTTGGCTATAATACTCTAATGGATCAATGATAGTCCCTGTGATTTCGTGTGAGTAACTCAAGGGCATTGCCTGTCTTTTTATACACTAAAAGAAAAAAAAAAAAGTAAATTTAATAACTGAAATGCCCAAGGGTAGGTGAGTTCATCAAACTCTTCTTTCAGGTCTTGAAGGCTATGTGGTCCAGCACTTCCCATAAAACTGAATTAAGGCTGCTACTGTTGGGGAACGTATAAAGACATTGGGCCACAGGAGAAAAAGTTGAAACCCACCTTCAGCAACAACCCATTAGATTGAGAAAACTTCAGAGTGATACATAGCTTTGAATTTTGAGAAACTTAGGGCATCATGACATCTAGGTGTAACTCTTTTTCTAACATCAGATGCCTTAAATATCTAAACTGGATTTGAGCAAACTGAACAAAAAAAAATTTTTTTCCCACCTTCTGTCCCTTTAAGGCTAAAAGCTGTACCAGAGGGATGCTGTCTTCCTGTGAGGAGTCTGGAGAAAGACAGCAAAGAAACAAATCATCCATGTTTTATGATAGAGTAAAACTCTAGGGAAACTTTATATCACCCAGATCAGCCTTTTAGGATTTGCAAGAAGTAAGGTTTCTCAATAAAACCCTGAGGCATTACTTTCAGGTGAGTAGGTTTTCTTCCCAAGTGAAAGTAAAATATATACTTTCATCAACTGGACTACCAAGGAATGCACTGCATACATCAATTATAGTAAAGAATTTATTTCCAGTGGGGATGGATGCTAGAACATAAAAAGGTTAGGGATATCAAGGTGTTGAGAGATAGCTACACTGCATATTGCTCAGAGATCCTAGATAAATCTCAACACTAGGCCTTTAGATCTTCTTACTGGTAAAATGGGAGTGTTACAGGGACTAGTACAGGGATAGTAAGGCCTTAGGATTTGTGATCTTCTATTAGAAACTTTATGCCTTGAAGGGCTTCTTTACAAAGAAAGTATTATTTCTTAAAGGAGATTTTGATGGCTCTATATGCATTTGGTCATGATAAAGGACAGAAATAGGAAGAATGAAACAGAAGCAGAAGAGATGAAGGAAGAGGCAATACGAATACATAGAAGAACCAAAAAGGTCTTAATGACCCAGATAACCATGATGGTGTGATCACTCACCTAGAGCCTGGCATCCTGGAGTGTAAAGTCAAGTGGGCCTTAAGAAGCATTACTAAAGCTAGTAGAGGTGAGGAAATTTCAGCTGAGCTATTTAAAATCCTAAAAGATGGTGTTGTGAAAGTGCTTCACTCAATATGTCAGGAAAGCTGGAAAACTCAGCAGTGCCCACAGAACTAGAAAAGGTCAATTTTCATTATAATCCCCCCAAAAGGGCAATGCCAAAGAAAGTTCAAACTATTGTACAATTGCTCTCGTTTCACATGCTAGCAAGGTTATGCTCAAAATTCTTTGAGCCAGGCTTCAGCAGTACATGAACTGAGAGCATCCGGATATACAAGCTGGATTTTGAAGAGGCAGAGGAACCAGAAATCAAATTGCCATCATACACCAGATCTTGGAGAAAACAAAGGAGTTTCAGAATTACAATTCTTCGGCGCTCAGCTTTCTTCACAGTCCAACTTTCACATCCATATATGACCACAGGAAAAACCAACTTATATACAGAGTGAAAGTGAAAGTCCCTCAGTCCTGTTGCCATTCACTTGAAGGCCTTTGCTGAAGCTGAACCTCTGATACTTTGGCCACCTGATGCAAGGAGCAAAGTCATTGGAAGAGATTCTGATGCTGGGAAAGATTGATGGCAAAGGAGAAGAGGGAAGCAGAGGATAAGGTGGTCAGATAGAATCACTAACTCAATGAACATGCATTTGAACAAACTTTGGGAGATAATGGAGGAGAGAGGAGCTTGGCATGCTGCAGTCCATGGAGTCACAGATTTGGACATGAATTAGCAAAAGAGTCATACATGTCTTAGCAACTGAACAACAGCAACATCAACCCTCAAGAGACAAGAAAGATAAAAGGTGTTAAAGTGTCATTTAATTCAACTGTTTTTTTTTACTTTGATTGGTAACTATCAAATTCTAAAATTATTTTCCCCTTTTGGGAGGCAGAGATCCAATCATGCTACTCCTCTGCTGCTGCTAAGTGTCCGACTCTGTGTGACACCATAGACGGCAGCCCACCAGGCTCCCCCAAAGTCATTGGAAGAGATTCTGATGCTGGGAAAGATTGATGGCAAAGGAGAAGAGGGAAGCAGAGGATAAGGTGGTCAGATAGAATCACTAACTCAATGAACATGCATTTGAACAAACTTTGGGAGATAATGGAGGAGAGAGGAGCTTGGCATGCTGCAGTCCATGGAGTCACAGATTTGGACATGAATTAGCAAAAGAGTCATACATGTCTTAGCAACTGAACAACAGCAACATCAACCCTCAAGAGACAAGAAAGATAAAAGGTGTTAAAGTGTCATTTAATTCAACTGTTTTTTTTTACTTTGATTGGTAACTATCAAATTCTAAAATTATTTTCCCCTTTTGGGAGGCAGAGATCCAATCATGCTACTCCTCTGCTGCTGCTAAGTGTCCGACTCTGTGTGACACCATAGACGGCAGCCCACCAGGCTCCCCCATCCCTGGGATTCTCCAGGCAAGAACACAGGAGTGGGTTGATACTCCTCTAAGAAGTCATAAATGGGAATGGACAGAGGAACTAATGAATGTATACCTCCTAAGGGCCTAAACAAAAGGAATCATAGGTTCAGAGAAAGAAACCTTTTAAAGTTCATTCCGGATCCTCACTATTTGAACTTAGTACTCTGAGGCAGAGAACTCCCAGATGTTAAAGCTGGATTTAGAAAAGGCAGAGGAACCAGAGATCAAACTGCTGCCATCTGTTGGCTTATGGAAAAGCAAGAGAATTCCAGAAAAGAAAAAAAAAATCTACTTCTGCTTCAATGACTATGCTAAATGTGGTTGTGTGGATCACAACAAACTGTGGAAAATTCTTGAAGAGATGGGAATACCAGACCACCTGACCTGCCTGCTGAGAAACTGGTATGCAGGTCAAGAGCACAGTTAGAACTGGATATGCAACAATGGACTTGGAAAGGAGTATGCCAAGACTTGTTTAACTTAAGTGCAGAGTACATCATGCAAAATACCAGACTAGATGAATCACAAGCTGGGATCAAGGTTGCCAGGAAAGATATCAGAAACTTCAGATATGCAGCTGACACCACTCTTATGGCAGAAAGAGAAGAGGAACGAAAGAGCAACTTGAAGGTAAATAAAAAAGCTAGCTTAAAACTCAGTATTCAAAAAATGAAAATCGGGCATCTAGTCCCATCACTTCATGGCAAATAGATGGGGAAACAATGGAAACAGTGATAGACTTTATTTTCTTGGGCTCCAAAACTAGTGCAGATTGTAACTGCAGCTAGGAAATTAAAAGATCCCTGCTCCTTGGAAGAAAATTATGACCAACCTAGACAACATATAAAAAGCAGAGACTACTTTGCTGACAAAGGTCCATCTCATCAAAGCTATGGTTTTCCAGTAGTCATGTTATGTATGTGAGAGTTGGACTATAAAAAAGACTGAGCACTGAAGAATTGATGCTTTTGAACTGTGGTGTTGGAGAAGACTCTTGAGAGTCCCTTGACATCAAGGAGGTAAAACCAATCAATTGTAAAGGAAATCAACCTGGGATATTCACTGGAAGAACTGATGCTGAAACTAAAACTCCAATCTTTTGGACACTAGATGTGAAGAGCCGACTCACTGGAAAAGACCCAGATGCTGGAAAAGATTGAGGGCAGGAGAAGAGGGCGACTGACTGAGATGGTTGGATGGCATCACCGACTCACTGGACGTCTGAGTAAACTTCAGGAGATGGTGAAGAATGGGATAGCCTGGCATGCTGAAGCCCATGGGGTCACAAAGAGTCAGACGTGACTGAGTGACTGAACAACAGCAACTCTGAGGCAGGGACTTTTTATAGCAATGGGTTTGAGCACCAATCCTGTGTCTATGGTGTCATTTAGGTGGAAAAAAATCATCCCTAATCTGGAAAGTTGTTTCTCCAAGATGATTAAGAGGAAGGAGTGGGAAGTGGCCCTTAGTTCCTCAGATCTCCATTACTAAGAATTGGAATGTTGGAAAGGCTGGTTTGAATGCTAAAGATTCTAAAGCACTTAATTAATAGTCTCTTTTCCAATGTCCTGGCTGCTTGCAATAATAGCAGAAATTAAGAGAGTTTTGGTTTTAGGAGCCTTCATTTCTTAGAGCTGGGATGATAGTGAATGAGGAATTTGGTCAGATATTAAAGGTGGTCAGATTTTGAGGGAGATAATTCTCTCTAAACTAATTTAGTGGATTTTTTGCCCCCATTGGACTCTATGAGAACAGACACAGAAGCCCAAGGTTGGAACTAGTTGTGAAAAGTCTCAGAGGAACCTGACTAAAGATTGGTCAAACAGGGCCATCTCTCACCCTGACACTCATTCATGCCTAGAAGGAAAACGTCTCATTATAATAATGTTTGACATGGTTTCAGGAAATCTGTTTCCTCACAGTCTTAATGCTCCAGTCAATGAACAGCCCCCTAAAGACTCATTAATAATGGCAGAAATGTTTACACATTTATCTGACATTTACTTTAGATCATGATCTCATTTGGATCTTTCTAGTGGTGTATTAATAGAGATCATTCTCAGATTTCTCTAAGAAAGCAGGTTTAGACTCATTCGCAATTTTTTTTCATTATTTTTGGAAGCAAACTAAATATAATACACTTGAATTTTCAATTCTATGGTGAAACCAATGGATTGAGGGAAGAAGAAGTTGATTTTTTTCATGAAGCAAAGCCTTCTTTTATTCTCCAGTGTGAACCTAATGAGAGAAATGCTTTCTCTGCAGTATAGTGAACTGAAGGTCATCATCAATTCTGTTTACTTCTGTTGCAAGTGACTTCATTGCTTGTAAATAATTCATGATACTATGTTATAAATAACATTTTATGTAGAAGAAAACCATGTCTGGGTTTACTAAGGGTTTCTTTAATCTGCAGAAATATATCAACTCATATAACTTCCACCTCTGTATACAGCCTTAGCATAGTCACATAAAAATTGCTTTCTGAAACTTTACTATTGAAATGAGGTGTCTGATTGTTGATATACAGAAAACTTGTAGTAAAAGGTAAACTGGTATCCACCAGATTGTTATTTTTAAGAGTTCCCTAAAGAAGCAATATAATGCATCAAATGTTTATCTGAATTACTTGAATACTCAAGGGATAATTAAATGATGTGTTATAGGCTAAATTTCATAAAGTAAAAATTAATACAGAAGCAAATCCACCCCCACCCCTAAATCTTGATATTGTTTTTTCTTTTTCAAAACAGTAAATAAAAAGATTTTGGGAGAAAAAAATGTTTGCCTTTTTTCCTTCTATTAAAGTTTTCAAGATCTTTCTTACATTTACAGAGTATAATTGTTCACTATTGAAATAATATATGCCTTTATTAGACAAATAGGGTTTCCTTGGTAGCTCNTAAAAAGATTTTGGGAGAAAAAAATGTTTGCCTTTTTTCCTTCTATTAAAGTTTTCAAGATCTTTCTTACATTTACAGAGTATAATTGTTCACTATTGAAATAATATATGCCTTTATTAGACAAATAGGGTTTCCTTGGTAGCTCAGATGGTAAAGAATCAGCCAGCAATACTGGAGATGCAGATTCAATCCCTGCATCGGAAAGATCCCGTGGAAAAGGCAATGGCAACCCACTCCAGTATTCTTGCCTGGAAAATTCCATGGACAGAGCAGTCTGTCCATAGGGTACAGAACATGGGGTTGCAAAGAGTCAGACAGGACTGAGCAACTAACACACACAGTAAACAAGTATAACTACCTAATATATAAATAATGACATACAATAACAAATATTTCTCTAATTTGAAATTTAGTTGGAAAAATTCTTCTAAAATACAGTACAAAATTTTACTTTACAGCATTCACTTCTCTATTTCTTTCATTAAACCTTACTTAAAAGTGAGTAAAATTTATGATGATTCAGTTATCTAGTAAAATAAAAATATATTTAAACAAATAATTGCATTTAACCGTACATGAATACGTCATGTGCTTAATTACATTGATATTTTACAACTTAGATGTGCAAATATATTCATATCTCACAATTTGATAAAATATTTTTGACATTTCAAATATACGCCTGTCAAGAAACCAAGATACATTATTTTTTACCCATTTCTGTATGGTCAGGGATTTTTAAGAAAGGAAAGTAGGTAACCAGAATTAAGTAATATTAAATGGCAAACAGTGCTTGAAAGTCAGAGGTTGTATATTTTCCCAGAATCATTTGATCACATTTCAGGGACAATAGAGCCAGAATCATTTGTTCTCTTTCAAAGAGTAATGTAACCTTTCTTTTTTCCCCTATAGTCAATTGTTCCCACCAAAGGCCTGTGAAGTCACTCTACTTCTTTTCCAATAGCTACTATGCAAGAGCATCCAAGATTCATAATTTCAGGTTTCTTCAGTGGTACAGAATTTTCTTTCCATGTACATTTTAGTGTTGATGCCCTTGCCTCAACTTTTCAATATGGAATATCAATCTATTTACTTATTGTATTTCATTCACTAGAGTTTTGTAGTTTTGTACATATTTTGTGATATTTAAATTTTGGGAGTGCTAATGTAAATAGTATTCTGTTTTAATTGGGAATAAACCTTAGTCATGCTGGTATAGAGGAAAGGGATTAACTGAATTTTGTATAATAGCCATACATCTTACAATCTTATTAGATTGGTTTATTAGTTCAAAGAAGTAAATAAATGGAGAGATATTCCATGTACATGGATAGGGAGACTTAAAATTATCAGGATATCACTGCTTTCCAACTTGATCTATAGATTCAGCAATCCCAGCCAAAATCCTGTTATTTTGTGGTTCGTGATGACTGATTCTAAAGTTCATATGGAGAGGCAAAAGACCCAAAATAATCAACATAATGTTGAAGGAGGAAACAAGTTGGAGGACTAACACTGCCCAACTTCTAGACTTATTGTAACGCTATAGTAATTAAGACTTAGTGGTGGCATTATTTACAATTGCCAAGATATTAAAGCACCCTAAGTGCCAAGTGTCAAGCAAAAGATAAATGGATAAAGAAGATACACACACACACACACATGCACACGCACACACACACACTTATACAATGGAATACTACTCAGTCATAAAGAAGAAAACTTGTCATTTGTATCAACACAGATGGACTTGGAGCATATTATGAAATATGCCAGAGGAAGAGAAATCATACATGATATTATTTACATATGGAATCCAAAAACTTCAACAAACTAGTGACTGGAAACAAAAATAAGCAGATTTATAGATATGGGGGAAACATAGGGCTAAGAGATTAAGAGGGACAAACTATTATGAATAAAATAAGCTAGAAGGATATAGCCAGCATCTTGTAGTTTAGTCACTAAGTCCTGTCCTATGCTTTTATGACCCCATAGACTTTAGCCCACAGGTTCCTCTGTCCATGAGATTTCCTAGGCAAGAATACAGGAGTGGGTTACCTTTTGCTTCTCCAGGGGATCTTCTTAACCCAGGGATCAAACCTGTGTTTCCTGCATTGGCAGGCTGATTCTTTACCACTGAGCCATCAAGGAAGCCCAACCAATATTTTATAATAACCAAAAATGGAGTTGTTCCTACTCTTCAGTTGCCAAGTTGTATCTGACTATCTGAGACCTAAAGAACTGTAGTACACAAGCCTTCCCTATTCTTCACTATCCCAGAGTTTGCTCAAACTCATATCCGTTGAGTTGGTGATGCCATCCAGGCATCTCATCCTCTGTTACCCTCTTCTCCTCTTATCTTCCATCTTTCCCAGCACCAAGATCTTTTTCAATGAGTTGGCTCTTTGCATCAGGTAGTCAAGGTACTGGAGCTTCAGTTTCATCACCACTCCTTCCAATGAGTATTTAGGGTTGATTTCCTTTATGATTCACTGTTTTGTTTTGTTTTGTTTTGTTTTCTCCCTGAAGTCCAAAGGACTCTGAAGAGCCTTCTCCAGCCCCACAGTTTGAAAGCATCAATTCTTCAGTGATATATTTTCTTTATGGTCCAACTCTTACATCCATACATGACTACTGGAAAAACCAGGGCTTTGACCAAATGGACCTTTGTCAGCAAAGTGTTGTCTCTGCTTTTTTAATATGCTGTCTAAGTTTGTCATAGCTTTCCTTCCAAGGAGCAAGTGTCTTTTAATTTCATGGCTTCGGTCACTATCTTCAATGATTTTGGACCCCAAGAAAATTATTCTGTCACTGTTTCCACTTTTTCCCCATCTATTAGCCGTGAAGTAATGGGACCAAATGCCATGATCTTCATTTTTTGAGTGTTGCCTTTTAAACCAGCTTTTCCACTTTTCTCTTTCACCTTCAAGAATCTCTTTAGCTCCTCTTTGCTTTCTGCCATTAGATTGGTATCATCTGCATATCTGACATTGCTGATATTTCTCCCAGCATTCTTGATTCCATCTTGTGAGTCATTCAGCCTAGCATTTTGCATGATGTACTCTGCATATAAGTTAAATAACCAGGTGGACAATACACAGCCTTGACATATTTCTTTCTCAATGTTGAACCAATCCAATGTTCCACATCCGGTTCTAATGGACTATAGCCAACCAGGCTTCTCTGTCCATGGAATTCTCTAGGCAAGAATGTTGGACTGGGTAGCCGTTCCCTTCTCCAGGGGATCTTCTTCACCCAGGGGTCAAACCCAAATCTCCTGCACTGCAGGCAGATTATTAACTGTCTGAACCACTGGGGATGCAACTGAGCACATTGTTCACATTGTTATTGGCAATACTGAATGCTTTCCAATAATTAGGCATTAATAGCAAAATAGCCCACAACAAATGAAATAAGCTTTTAAAATATTACTGCATTTGTATTCTTCTCAATCATTTAATTTATATTTGATGATTTTGGTGTTGTAGTTCAGTTCCTAAGTTGTGTCTGACTGTGACCCCATGAACTGTAGCACACCAGGGTCCTCTGCCCTCCACTATCACCCAGAAGCTTTTGGTGGTTTGGTTACATTACACAAAAATTAACAACTTCTTGAACTTTTCCAGGTTGCTGTGTGTATGTGCAAATGTAAATTTTGTGAAAATTTGAATAAAACTCCCAGCTCAGAAATAAACAGAATAACACCATTGAAACTCTATCTATAATTGATGTGATCAATAGCCTCTTAAAGTTCCCTCCCACCCCCCACCCCAGGGAAAGAAGAGATGCCTTCGTGGTGTTCTGTGTGGGTGCCCCGAAGCGGCCGTGACCGCCCCGCAGACCAAGGCTTAAACCGCAAGCAGACGAGGGTCGGCGGCCTCGGTTCCTCCCGGGGCCGCCCTCTGCCGTCGGCCTGAGGGCTTCGTCTTCCCTCTGGATCCGTATCTGTCTCCAGTTGTTCTCTTGCCATCAGGACCTTAGTCCTGTTGATCAGCACTTTCCCTGACAACCTCTTCTTAAAGTGATTCCCTCAGTGAAGACCCGACTCCCAGTCAGGTCTTGACCAGAGGTGCTGGGGTTCAGGACCCCCACATCTGAATTCCAGCCGAGCCCATGACAGAGTCCATTGATGTGGACAGTTACTATTGATGTGATCTTAGGGAATTGGCCTATTTGACTTCTGTGCATATGAAATGAGAATAGGCTCACAGTATGAACAGTCATACACAAATACTTAGTAACCTGCCTTCCTAAAATTAAACATTGAGTAGCATCATAATTATCACATAAATACATGTAACATTTAAAAAGAGAATTTTGGTATGCACACACACTATATATATACATACATGTTATCATAGGCAAATATATCATTCACATCAGGTAGATGTTAGGCATAATGGTATTTTATTTTTTATAATTTTTAATCAATATTTTCTAGATTTGAAGAGTTGCAGTTTAGCTTTTATTACATACTGTCAGATATTTAAAATTATTATCAATATTTTTGGACATGTTATAGAATTGGCTTTGTATAGTCTGACAACCTTTATTAAAACTTGAAACAGTACGTATTTGATTTTCTGCAAAATTATAGCAACATATTTTTAAGATGTAATCGTGGGTAAAATATGATTATATTTCGAAATTGTATCATAGGTCTCAATTAACTATTGGCTTTCCTTTCAAGAAAATAACAGACTAGAACTTCTTTGCCTGTTTGGAGTATTGTATTAAATATTTATCATTTAATATGTTTCAGAAGGAATTATNTTTTCTGCAAAATTATAGCAACATATTTTTAAGATGTAATCGTGGGTAAAATATGATTATATTTGGAAATTGTATCATAGGTCTCAATTAACTATTGGCTTTCCTTTCAAGAAAATAACAGACTAGAACTTCTTTGCCTGTTTGGAGTATTGTATTAAATATTTATCATTTAATATGTTTCAGAAGGAATTATATTTTTATATATTATTCATTCTGTCTTTCATTTCTCTGTAATTACTGAATTTTTGAATAGTCCTTTTTTTAATCTGAGTGGAATAAAATATTTAATCACTAAGGTATTTTATTCTGCAACAGGTATCTACAAGAACTTATAATTTACCTTTTCTCATTGACTTAAACCACATTAGTTTCAGAAAAGTTTTCCTTTAAATGTGTCATTATGTCTTTTATCTGATATGATCATTTTTTTTCTATTTTTAAGCATCATCCATTTTCCCTCAATGTGTGTACTGTTATAATGTATTATATTGTATCATAATGTAATTGTGAACATTTGAGAAATTATATTTCTCTTTCTATGCTTATTTTATTTACATATTTAAAATAAAATTTAAAATATCTTTTAAGAATTTTTTTCATACTATTTTGAAGACTTGGACAGAATAAATCTAAATTTTCCTGATAACATGATAAAATGGTAGATCAATGCACTTTTAGGGCTTTCTTGGTGGCACAGATGGTAAAGAATCCACCTGCTATGCAGGGACCTGTGTTCCTTGGAGAAGGGAATGACAACCCACTCCAGTATTCTTGCCTGGAGAACTCCATGGACAGAGAAGCCTGGTGGGCTGCAGTTCACTGGGGTTGCAAACAATCGGATATGACTAAGTGACTAACACATAATTTTTTATGTGCTTCCAAAAGGATCCTGGAAGCTTAGTCTGCTATATATAATTTGGATGAATGTTTGTTCTCTGCATAATTTCTGTAAAAATAGATTAATCCTCTTACTTAAAAATCCTGTGATAAAACAAAACCCTACAAAATATTTTCAAACATAGTCCCCACTTTTTATACATTTGATCATTTTATTGTCCTTGTTGATCTGAAAGGTGATATAGTCAAATTGTTGCGAGTAATTGACTTATTATATATAACAGTTGATGCCTTCGACTGTGGTGCTGAAGACTCCTACAAGTCTCTTGGACCGCAAGGATATCAAACCAGTCAATCTTAAAGGAAAACAACCCTAAATACTGGTTGGAAGGACTGATGTTGAAGCTGAAGCTCCAGTAATTTGGTCATCTTATGTGAACAGCCGACTCATTGGAAAAGTCCCTGATGCTGGGAGAAAGATTGAGGGTAGGAGGAGAAGACAATGTCAGAGGATGAGATGGCTGGATGGCATCACCAATGCAATGGATGGGAACTTGGGCAAACTTACAGGGAGGTCTGGCATGTTGCAGTTCATGGGTGTCACAAAGAGTTGGATACAACTGGGTGACTGAACAACAAACAGTGTAACAGATACACACTCTAAAGTTGTTAAATACACACAAATTAAAAATATTCATTTTAAATTAAGATTACTTTGATTTGTTTATATTTTTAATTGATATGTTAAATAGTACCATTACTTTGCCATTAGTACCAATGTTTCTGGTTCCATATGTCTATAACCTACTATCTTTAGGATTTTCTGTTACAAAGCAGAATATATAGTACTCATTGAAAGACCACACCTGGTAATGAACAGAAATACTTAGAAGCACAGACTAATGACAGGGCTGTTCCCTCAAAAGCAATGAGAAATAGTAGATAAGATAAAAGGTATACACAAAACTTCATTTTTTTCCCTTGTTTAATTTTAGTGCATTAACACTGATCCTCAAATAATTTTTCACATCACATTACAGAGTATTAGTGAAGGTTCATAGAAAAATAGTGTAATTGGGAAAACATTTGAGTGAACTTCTGACATTTAAAAATATTCTAATTTACTATAGGATGTCAAAAAACCTTGGATTTAGTCATATTTTGCCCTAATTACCTCTTAGAAGAGAAGTTCAGTTGTGAGCTTTTCCTCTGACATTCTATTCTGTTTCTTAACTGTAGGCTGGCCCACACTAGGCTAAAAGTGCTTAACAAAGTTAGTGTATGTCATAGGAACTAAAGAATGGAAATACTTTGCTTGTAGAATTGTGGGATATAGGAACAGAATAAAAAAAAAAAGATTTTCCTAAGCTAAGATACTCACTGATGTTTTATTCAGACAAAATTGCTTTTTAGTTTCTCAAGAATACAGGTTCCCAGCTACTTACATCTCCCTATGGTGAAAATCCATGGAGGTTACATTATCTGTCCATTACAAAATCAAACTCTTCTGTCCCTTTATTTTAAATAACAAACTGGAGAATTTTTGGTGAAGAGATAATACAGAAATTAAAAAAAAAAAAACAACCTGTAATCTGCCTTCTTGCTTTTATGTCATAATTGGTTGCAAAAAGTCACATCAAAATAAAAGTTCTTAAAACACTGGCAGCTTCCCCAATGAGAAAAATCACCCTGCTTAATTAACTATGGATAAGAAATCATAGGGAATCCATACACTGATGAATTATGGTAGGCAAAGGCTGTCAAATTCTGAGTGTATAAATTTAAAAAGTCACCACATACTTTGGTTGGAAAATCTTTGACAAATTTAATGATCTGATTTTATACATGTTCATTTAAGTTAGCATCTATATTATCTATATACAGTTGTAAATTCTACTCAGCTAACATTTATGAGGATAAATGATAATATTATCCTTATACTACAACTTAAAATCTGATATACTGTAACAATTTTATAGTCTTCTATGCTAATTTTTATATATTATTTTTTAATTTCCTTTATGAATCTTTAAATTCAGATTTACTGAGTTTATATTTTAAATTATGATTATTTCAGAAAAAAATATTACAATGATAGCAAGAACTTTTTAAATTTAAAAGATTGCTTCAAAAGATATTGCCAACTTACAGGTCATTTTCTTAACTTTGAACTTTGTATCAAATACATATAGGCTAAACTAAAAAACTGATAGGGTAGAAAATCATGCCCCACAAAATTTCTGAAGAGAGTATATTTTTCAGATTATGCTTGCATTACTGAAAAACTAGCTTTATTACTGATTTAGCTCTATATGCTAACTATAGCAAATATGTATATTTTAGCACAAATATATTTCGTTTGAAATGTGAGTAAATGTACTGACTCAGTTGCAGTTGAATATTGTGGGAAACACTATGAGAAAGTATGCAAATTAAGAAAAAATATCTTTGGTCGCAGATACTGTTGGAGAAGGCACTGGTGATCCACTCCAGTACTCTTGCCTGGAAACTTCCATGGACAGAGGAACCTGGTGGGCTGCAGTCCATGGGGTCGCTAAGAGTGGGACACAACTGAGGGACTTCACTTTCACTTTTCATTTTCATGCATTGGAGAAGGAAATGGCAGCCCACTCCAGTGTTCTTGCCTGGAGAATCCCAGGGACTTGGGAGCTTGGTGAGCTTCTGTCTATGGGGTCACACAGAGTCGGACACAACTGACATGACTTAGCAGCAACTGTATTTACTGCATTTTAATAATTTTTTAAAAATTATTCAAAAAAATAATTATTTAAAACTGTGTTCTGATATAATTTAAATAAGTATTAGATGTATTTAATAATGGTTTAAATTTAGTTTTACCTTTGTGTCTAAATTTTTTTAATTACTTATAATTTTTTTAATTTTATAAATAAATTTCAGGTGGGTCATTATCAGTTCTACTTCACAAATTAAAAAAATGCATTCTTCAGCTGAAAAGAGGCTTTATATTTCCACTTGGTTCCATTTTCCATTTCTCTATTTTTACAGTCAAAAATGTGGTTGAATTTTGGTTATCATGGATGCTGTTTCATCTGTTCCATAGGAACTATACTCTTTGTACCACATGAATACTTTTTTAATGCTAGACATAATTGTAACTTGATGACATTTTATCCACTACAAAGTATAGCATACATTTTTAAATATGAGATGAAGATAGCTGATATTGATATCTCTGTTGTACAGGTGATGAAATAGTTTTAGAAGTGCAAAATTATTTCAATTATTCATCTGTGGAGAAAAGTAGTGATAAATCCAAGTTTTATGTTCAAAGCTCTTTTTCTCAAATAGAGAATACATACAAAACAGAAAGGACTCAGAACTTTTATTTAATGATATATTTTTATAACTAGCAATTTTTATGTCCCTAAGTTTCCCAATAAATTGTCATGATTTTACATCATTGAACATAAAATGAGAGGGCAGTGTAGGGGAAGGAAAGACAAAAATAACATGAAATAATCTAATTTAATGCCAGATTCTCATCCTTCAACAGTCATTAAACATATGAGAAGACAGTGTTACACTCATTCAAAATATACTGCTTTTCTTTTTCACTTTATTTTTGTTATTTACTTTCATGATTCACTTTGTTTTCTGAAGTACTTCTAAAATATACACAAAGGAGAGTTTTAATAATTATCAATTCATGAAGAGAGTTGAAATCAGTACATTTTTCCATCTAATCATCTAATATTATAGAAGAGTTAGGCACATATAATTCTGTTTTTCGGTTGCTCAGTCATGTCTGACTCTTTGTGACCCCACAGACTGCAGCACACAAGGCTTCCCTGTCCACCACCTCCCAGAGCTTATTCAAACTCATGTACATTGAGTCGGTGATGCCATCATATATATATATATATTTTTGCATCTTTCTATCTCTCTCCCTCTTTTAACTTCCTTATACGTATTTTGCTAGAGAAAACTTTGGAGATTTACAGCTGTGTTGAGTGAATCCTCCTGCCATAGCTGTAGTTATAAATTAAAGATCATATCAAAACTCTTGAACAAATTCAATTTGTATTTCTTTTTTGAGGGAAGTGTCAAGAAAGCACCATATATAACTTCTATTATAATATGTAATATCAGGTCTTCTTGTGTTTAGAGCATTTGAATATAATAGTTAATAGGTTTTGTTTGCTGTCTGGGTATGTGTGTATTGAGAGCTATTATCAGTCATAAGGATGCTATTGTCTTCTATATTCTTTGTGTATGTAGAAAAACTGTAATTTAGTGTTTTTTTTTTCACTCATGTATAACTTGACATTACTTCTCTTAAAATTTATCAAGGAGGAAGAAGTCAACATAGCTTTTCTAGCATCTCATTGGTAAAATCGCCTCTTTTTCTTAATTTAAGAATTGTTTTAAATATGATCTCTTTCTTCCTACAATCTGCTTTCTCTGTACCTATGCTCCAACCATATTTTTATCCTGACACTTTATTCTTACCTTGCTTCTCACAAAGCAAATGGAAAAGAGTGAAATATATGTTTAAAGAGATTAAATTAATTTTTACTTAATGTTAATGTATAAATGAGTGAAAAACCACCCTTATGGCAGAAAGTGAAGAGGAACTAAAAAAAATGATGAAAGTGAAAGTAGAGAGTGAAAAAGTTAGCTTAAAGCTCAACATTCAGAAACAAAGACCATGGCATCTGATCCCATCACTTCATGGGAAAATAGATGGGGAAACAGTGGAAACAGTGTCAGACTTTATTTTTTTGGGCTTTAAAATCACTGCAGATGGTGACTGCAGACATGAAATTAAAAGACACTTACTGTTTGGAAGAAAAGTTATGACAAACCTAGATAGCATATTAAAAAGCAGAGACATTACTTTGCCAACAAAGATCTGTCTAGTCAAGGCTGTGGTTTTTCCAGTAGTCATGTATGCTTGCGAGAGTTGGACTGTGAAGAAAACTGAGCACCAAAGAATTGATGCTTTTGAATTGTGGTGTTGGAGAAGATTCTTGAGAGTCCCTTGGACTGCAAGGAGATCCAACCAGTGCATTCTGAAGGAAATCAGCCCTGGGATTTCTTTGGAAGGAATGATGCTAAAGCTGAAACTCCAGTACTTTGACCACCTCATGAGAAGAGTTGACTCATTGGAAAAGACTCTGATGCTGGGNTTTTGAATTGTGGTGTTGGAGAAGATTCTTGAGAGTCCCTTGGACTGCAAGGAGATCCAACCAGTGCATTCTGAAGGAAATCAGCCCTGGGATTTCTTTGGAAGGAATGATGCTAAAGCTGAAACTCCAGTACTTTGACCACCTCATGAGAAGAGTTGACTCATTGGAAAAGACTCTGATGCTGGGAGGGATTGGGGGCAGGAGGAGAAAGGGGATGACAGAGGATGAGATGGCTGGATGGCATCACTGACTCGATGGATGTGAGTCTGAGTGAACTCTAGGAGTTGGTGATGGACAGGGAGGCCTGGCGTGCTGCGATTCATGGGGTGGCAAAGAGTCGGACACAACTGAGCGACTGAACTGAACTGAACTGAACAGTTATTCTACATACAAAGATAATATAGAACACAGTAATATGCTTATGGCTAATAATAGCTCTAGAAAATACGAAAAAAGAAATTAAGAAATGGAGGCTAAAGGGAGAATTCAAATCCACACTTCTAGTTGGAGTCATCAAGAATGAGATAACAGGGTAAATCATGATAACAAATGTTTAATAAATTTGTCCATACATCTGTGTCTCTTTTGCTGTCTCGCATACAATTAAAATAAATAAATTTATATTCAAAAAATTTGTCCAGAATTAAGCAGTGAGACTCCTTTTAAACAAAATAAGTATACTAAATTCCAAAGAAATAACAGATATAAGAAAGGAAGGGAAGTAGGAAGGGAGGGGAAGACAGTAAATAAAGAATACTGTTGAGAAAAAATTGGGGAGTGCAAACTTCACACCTTTAAAAAGTATAGGAAAGTAGAGTTGATCAGAGGAAGAAGTCAAACCAAAGGTGAGCCTACACCCAGAAGGTAACGGCTTCCCTGGTGACTCAGTGGCAAAGAATCTGCGTGCCAATGCAGGAGACTCAGGTTCAATCCCTCAGTTGGGAAGATCCCCTGGAAAAGAAAATGGCAACCCACTCCAGCATTCTTACCTGGGAAATGCTATGGGCAGAGGAGCCTGGCGGGCTACAGTCCATGGGGTCCCCAAAAAGTAGGACATGACTGAGCAACTAAACAACAGCAGGTAGTTTGGAGACTGTCAGACTGCTACTGTATAAGGAGATATAAACAAGCACTGGTTATGAGTTGTTATGGGAAGAGAATGACTTCGGACAAGGTTGCTCTTTGAAACTGATCCAGAATCTGAGTAAGCCGAAAGACAGTTGGAGGCAACCTGCTGATTACACCCCCGACATTGATATGGACAGCTAAGTCCTTTGTTAAAGGAAATGTGGAAAGTTCATATACTGATCTACTGTACTGCTTCATTAGACTTGCCATCTGGAGATCAAGTATTCAGTGGTATCAATGCCATTATTGCACTATTGAAATGCCTGTAATTTAAAAATGTCTGCTTTTCAACTGAATTCAGATACAGCATGAAACAAGACACAAACTGAGAAAAGAGCAATATATATTTTTAATAAACTTTACTAAAGGATTTTTATAAATCAAAAAGAAAAAGATTAATAGTCTGGGAAGGGGGAGGAAAGTAACAAAGGACATGGTTTCCAAAAAACATGTATAAAGGTCTAAATCCTATTGAAATATGACCAGCTACACTTAAAATAAGAGAAATACATATTTTCCTTCAATGGAAAGCCAGTCATTGGCAATCAGTTTTGTCAAGTACAAAATATCTACAATATTCACAGTGTGTACAAGTATGTGAACAGTTCTCCTGCACATTACTGAATTATATGGAAAATTGGGTAAAACATTCTTCCAGGACATTCAGGAATATCTTTCAAAATGAAAAATGCACTATATGATTTCCCTAGCTTTTCTACTTTTATGTATTTATGTTAGAAATATACTTGATTTGGGGAAAAATATATCAGTTAGGGACAACTGAAAACCAGTGTCTACCAATATAAACTTTGCTTATGGCACTTTCAAGTAGTTAAATAAGGCACAGCTATTAGAAGAAAGATGAGTATATGTACCAAAAGGAAATTTACTCAAAGGACTAACATCCTTTCCAAACCAGATTACCTCATAAAAGAGCAAGGTATATAATGCATATTCATAAGCTAGTTACATTAAATATATGCATATCCTCACAGACAAACAAGCTTAGATTAGAAACCAATAGTCATACACTATGTGAAAAGTTGAATTATTTCTATTGTTAATACATAAAGCTATTTTTTTTTAAACAAGTCCTCTTTCTGCTAATGGTCTGAAACTTTATCATAGTAGAAGAGCATAATTGCTCCTTTTAAAAATTCATAGCATTTTTCTGTTATTTTATATCATCTTTATGTGTACATTGTTGTTTAGTCACTAAATCATGTCTGACTGTTATGATCCCAAAGACTATAGCTCTCCAGGCTCCTCTGTCCAAGGGATTTCCCAGGAAAGAATACTGAAATGGGTTGCCATTTCCTTCTCCAGGGTACTTTCCTGACCCCAGGGGATTGATTCAATCCTTCTAACATATTGAACCTGCATCTTCTGGTTGTCAGGTGGATTCTTTACCACTGAGCCAGCTGGGAATCCCCTTTATATGTTTACTTTAACATATTTTGCCGAATTCTCAAACTCCCCGTGGTAGACAATTTCAGACATGACTCTCAATGTTCCCCAGCTCCCGGTATTCATGCTCTGATGACTCTGCTTCCCATGTGTGACTGGGCCTACTGATTTGCTTATGACCAAAAAAAAAAAGTTTGGCAAAGATGATGAAGATTTTTTCCAAGATTAGTTTTTAAGTGTGTGTATTTCATTTTATTTGGATTTTCTCTATCTCTTTCTCTGTTCCATCTGGCAAGAAACTTGGAAACTTTCAAGTGACAGCCCAGAAGAAGCTGAATTCTGTCAATGGCCTTTTGAGTGGTTAGTGAGGGTATATTGAAAGTGTCCTTTCCTCCTTCCAACCAAAGAAATCAAGCCAGTCAATCCTAAGGGAAATCAACTCTGAATATTCATTGGAAGGAATGATGCTGAAGCTGAAGCCCCAAAACTTTGGCTACCTGGTGTGAAGGTCCAACTTGTTGAAAAAGACCCTGATGCTGGGAAAGATTGAAGACAGGAGAAGGGGCTGACAGAGGTCAAGATGGTTGGATGGCATCACCAAATCAATGAACATGAGTTTAAGCGAGCCCCAGGAGATAGAGAAAGACATGGAAGTGTTGCAGTCACAGAGGTCGCAAAGAGTTGGACACGACTTAGCCACTGAACAATGAGCAACCTTCCCTAGTTGAGTTTTCATGTAAGATTAGTAATATGGAAGAACAATTGAAAAGTTTTGAGAGACATTATAATTGAGGACCTAACTAAGTTGTACCCAGATTCCTGAATCACTGATACTGCAGTGTAATAAATATGTATTGTTTCAAATCATTAAATTTTGGTGAATGTGTTATTCAGCAATAGAGAATAAGGACACATGTCAAAAGTCAATATTTGGCCAAAGAAAAATATCACTGTGATAAAATATATCCCTGGACAATATGAATAAATTGAAACATTTAATAAAAAATAAAAAAAATAATATTTTATATAGATTCTATAATATTATATAGAATCCTTTATAATTTTAACAGAATACATTAAATAAGTGGTTTTCAAAGGGTGAATGGTAGATCAGTGACATCGGAATTGAGGAAAATTTAGAAATGCACATCTCAGGCTCTAAGTCAGACCTTATGACCTGGAAATTCTTGTTGTAGAGACCAGTAATCTGTTTCACCAAGTGATCTACAAAATTCTGATGTAAAACTCACCAAAATTTAAGTGGATTAAAAAAAGCAAAGGTTCAATTATTGAATGACTAGAATGGGGTAAGGGGCTAAGAAGAGGGCCTGTAACAGGAGCTTGTTCTTAAACACTAGGTTGATAACAGAGTCACCATTTTCTGATGGCCACATATCAACATGCATTTTCAAGGCTTATTTAGGTTATAGGTTATCTCATCACAAACCATTCCCAAATTTAGTGGCTTTAAAAAATTCAAGGCTTCGAACATAGACTGGAGATTTGTTTCTTACATGATAGTATACATATTTCAATGCTATTCTCCCAAATCATCCCACCCACTCCCTCTCCCTCTCCCTCAGAGTCCAAAAGGTGCATGGGGATGATCCGGAGGGATTATGTGGGGTGGGAGGTGGGAGGGGGGTTCATGTTTGGGAGTTCATGTACACCCGTGGTGGATTCATGTCAATGTATGCCAAAACCAATACAGTACTGTAAAGTAAAATAAAGTAAAAATAAAAATTAAAAAAAAATTCAAGGCTTTACTCTATCTCATAAGCTTTTCAGTACTAGGTAGTTTTTCCAATGGTCTTGCCTTGCTTCACTCATGCTCCTATATTCAGTTAGTAACTGCTGTGTTGCAAAGTCCAAGATGGCCTCGAACAACTAGAGGACTGAATCTAACTCTCTCTGTCCACTATCTGTCTACATCATATAGTCTGGTTTGACTCTCTTTAGATGGACCCTGGCTTAAAAGACTGCAATAAACACCCAGGGGCCTTCCAGACTAAGCCTGAAACTGTCACAGGGTCACTTTCATTATGTTTTATTAGGATAGGAAACCACAAGGCCACCCAAACTCTAGAGAAAAAGAAAATATAGAGTTCATCTCCAAATGAGAGGAATAGCATGCACATAAAAGGAAAAGAGAAATTGTTGGCTGGCCATCTTAAAAGAAAAGCTATCCCAGAATTTATTGTAACCAGTGAATAAATGTCTCAAGTCATCATTTAAAAGTTTCAGATCAGAAATGATATACAACCCTTCATTAATATTCTTTTCTAGAATTATCCAAATGGTGCCACCTAATTTCAAATAAGAGAGAGTGCATTTCTTTTTGTACCCTGCAGAATGATTAAATTGGTGAATGTTAACAATGTCTACTCCAAAAAAAGATTCACTTTTGTATGAATTTCATTATTGGTGATGTTAATAATATAACCACAAAGTCATTTTGTCTTCCTTCCTTTGTTTTCTATGTTGTAAATAACCAGGACAATGACTAATCTATTCTTTAGCTTTTAAATTTGAAGATTCAGTTGCAAGAAATGATTCCTGTGATTACTGAGAGAAGGGTGGTACACTGCTTTTAAATTTATTTACTAAAATTTTTCAAAGACATATTTAAAGTTATTACTTTTCTTTTTCTAATACTTTTTCTAATATTTGCATGTACTTTCTAATTTTTAAGATATCTTGAATGAAATATGTCCTAAAACACTGGTTCTTAAAATGGAATTGCAGAAAATAAAATCATCTCTCACTTTTGTCTGCATTTTACTTTGATTTTATGTTTACAAAAAATGATACCTCTGATGAATTTAAAAGGTAGGTTAATCATTCAGTTCAGTTTGATTCAGTCACTCAGTCATGTCTGACCCAACAGACTGCAGCATGCCAGGCCTCCTTGTCCATCACCAACTCCCAGAGTTTACTCAAACTCATGTCCACTGAGTTGGTGATACCATCCAACCATCTCATCTTCTGTCATCCCCTTCTCCTCTCACCTTCAATCTTTACCAGCATTGGTGTCTTTTCAAATGGGTCAGTTCTTTGCATCAAGTGGCCAAAGTATGTATTGGAGTTTCAGCTTCAGCATCAATCCTTCCAATGAATATTCAGGACCAATTTCCTTTAGGATTGATTGGTTGAATATTCTTGCAGTTCAAGGGACTCTCAAGAGTCTTCTCCAGCACCACAATTCAAAAGCATCAATTCTTCAGTGCCTAGCTTTCTTTACAGTCCAACTCTCACATCCATACACGACTACTGGAAAAACCATAATTTGACTAGGCGGACTTTTGTTGGCAAAGTAATGTCTCTGCTTTTTAATATGCTGTCTAGGTTGGTCATAACTTTTCTTCCAAGGAGTAAACTTCTTTTAAACTCATCATTATGAAAGCTATTGTGCAATAGATTCTTACATTATATACTAACATTCTGAAAGCATCATTTTGGTTACTTCTTGCTCAGATTTCAGCAAATAAAATACTTTCTTAGAAAACAACAGAATGGGAAAAACTAGAGATCTCTTCAAGAAAATTAGAGATACCAAGGGAACATTTCATGCAAAGATGGGCTCGATAAAGGATAGAAATGGTATGGACCTAACAGAAGAAGAAGATATTAAGAAGAGGTGGCAAGAATACACGGAAGAACTGTACAAAAAAGATGTTCGCAACCCAGATAATCATGATGATGTGATCACTAATTTAGAGCCAGACATCTTGGAATGTGAAGTCAAGTGGCCGTTAGAAAGCATCACTATGAACAAAGCTAGTGGAGGTGATGGAATTCCAGTTGAGCTGTTTCAATTCCTGAAAGATGATGCTATGAAAGTGCTGCACTCAATATGCCAGTAAATTTGGAAAATTCAGCAGTGGCCACAGGACTGGAAAAGGTCAGTTTTCATTCCAATTCCAAAGAAAGGCAATACAAAAGAATGCTCAAACTACTGCACAATTGCAATCAACTCACATGCTAGTAAAGTAATGCTCAAAAGTCTCCAAGCCAGGTTTCAGCAATATGTGAACCGTGAACTCTCTGATGTTCAAGCTGGTTTTAGAAAAAGCAGAGGAACCAGAGATCAAATTGCCAACATCCACTGGATCATGGAAAAAGCAAGAGAGTTCCAGAAAAACATCTATTTCTGCTTTATTGACTATGCCAAAGCCTTTGACC
>SJYX01008282.1:60111-70629 GCA_006410675.1 Oreotragus oreotragus
AGCTTCAGCATCCAATGAATATTCAGGACTGATTTCCTTTAAGATTGACTGGTTGGATCTCCTTACTGTACAAAGAACTCTCAAGAGTCTTCTCCAACACCACAGTTCAAAAGCATCAATTCTTTGGCACTCAGCTTGCTTTACAGTCCAACTCACACATCCATACATGACTACTGGAAAAAACATAGCTTTGACAATACAGACCTCTGTTGGCAAACTAATGTCTCTGCTTTATCATATGCTGTCTAGGTTGGTCATAGCTTTTCTTTCAAAGAACAAGCATCTTTTAATTTCATGGCTGCAGTCACCATTTACAGTGATTTGGGAGCCCCCCAAAAGTCTGTCACTGTTTCCATTTTTTCCCCATCTATTTGCCATGAATTGATGGGACCGGATGCCATGATCTTAGTTTTCTGAATGGTGAGTTTTAAGGCAACTTTTTCGCTCTCCTCTTTCACTTTCATGAAGAGACTCTTTAGTTCTTCACTTTCTGCCATAATGCTGGTGTCATCTGTATATCTGAAGTTATTTATATTTCTCCCAGCAATCTTGATTCCAGCTCATGCTTCATCCAGCCTAGCATTTTGCATGATATATCCTGGATATAAGTTAAATAAGCAGGGTAACAATATACAGCTTTGATGTACTCCTTTCCGGATTTGGAACCAGTGTGTTGTTCCATGTCCAGAGAGGTGGCTGCATGACGCTGGAGTGGTGACTGCACAGTGCTCAGTGACTTTGAGTAGATTCATTTTAGGACAATTCAGTCACTTGATGTTTGGAGGCAGGACTGAGGTTGAAAGATGGTGGAGTAGAAAGACATGTGCTCATCTTCTTCTGCAAGAACTCCAAATTTACAACTCTGTGATGAACAACCGTCAACAAGAGAATTTTGGATTGTACAAAAAAAAAAAAAGATATCCTACCTCCAAGGTCAAAGGAGAAGTCCCAGAAAGATGGTTGGAGGGGCAAAATCGCATTGGGAATCAAACCCCATATCCACCAGAGACTACTGGAGGGCTCAAACAAAACCTTGAGCACACCGAGAGACCCCACACAGACTGATCCAGACCTGCCTTTGAGTGTTTGAGTGTCTCTTGTGAAGTTATGGGTCAGCAATGGCCTGCCACAGGGACAGGGACCCTGAGTGCAGCAGACCTGGGTATGGCATAAGCCCTCTGGAGGAGGTCACCATTAACCACAGCATAGAGCTGCCAGAACTTACCCAAGAAAGGGGAAACTGACTCCTGGTGGGCACAAACAAAACCTTGTGCACACCAGGACCCAGGTGAAAGGAACAGTGACCCCACAAGAAACTGACCCAGACTTGCCCATGAGTGTCAAGGAGTCTCTGGTAGAGGCATGTGTTGGTGGTGGCCTGCTGTAGGGTCGGGGGCACTGGGATATTTGGTGGATAGGTTAGTCTAAACTAAAAATGAAATAGACCTAAATGCAGGCACACAATTGTTCACTGTTCATCTAAATAATGTACATCCTAATGCTGCTGCTGGTAAGTCACTTCAGTCATGTCTGACTCTGTGTGACCCCATAGATGGCAGCCCACCAGTCTCCTCTGTCCCTGGGATTCTCCAGGCAAGAATACTACAGTGGGTTGCCATATATGTCTCCAAAGAATGAAAGTAAAAAGTGAAAGTGAAGTCACTCAGTTGTGTCTGACTCTTAGCAACCCCATGGACTGTAGCCCACCAGGCTCCTCTGTCCAAGGGATTTTCCAGGCAAGAGTACTGGAGTGGGTTACCATTTCCTTCTCCAGTACATCCTAATATTATGGAAGAAAAGAGATTCCAGTAAAATCATTTTAACAAAAGAACTGGAGTCATTACAAACTGAGATATTCTAAGTCAAGCAAAATTTAGTTGTGTGGAATTAGGTCACTTCTGTTTCTATCTTCCTCTGCATTCACTACTTTGACTCAACTCTGTTATACCTCTCTAGCTCCATAGGGCACAGAGTGAAAACTATTATTCTAGTAGTGAATGTTGTGGTTTAGTGACTCAAACTTGTCCAACTCTTGGAGACCCAGGCCCGATTATTAGAGTGGGTTACCATTTCCTCCTCTGGAGAATTTTCCAGGTCCAGGGATTGATCCCATGTCTCAGTCTCTACTGCACTACAGGTGGATTGTTTTACTGCTGAGCTACTGGTAAAGCTTTTAGTAGTGCATTAATTTAGGGTTTCTTTGGCGGCTCAGACAGTAAAGAATCTGCCTACAATGTTGGAGACCTGGGTTCCAACCCTGGGTTGGGAAGATCCCCTGGAGGAGGACATGAGAACCCACTCCAGTATCCTTGCCTGGAGAATCTCCATAGACAGAGGACCCTGGTGGGCTACAGTCCATGGGGTCATAAAGAATTGGACACAACTGAGTGACAAAGCACACAGCACATATGCTTGTATATGTGAATTTACGTACATATGTAAAATTGATGTTTGATTTAAATGTGCCTCAAAATTTGAGAACAATAAGAAGTGCACTGTTGTACTCCTTGGCAGTTCTTCAGTTAATAATTGCTGACTGAACTAGCTATACTTATATAAATATAAATTCTAATTCTTGTGCATCATTAAAAAATAATCAACTTAGGAATAAACTATAGATTAGTTGATTGGTACCTAAAATAAAACAATATCAAATACATATATACTATTTAAAAACCTTCAATATTGAAGATTTTACTTTTTGACTCAAACTTTTTTTCTTAGGATTCTTTAAGGATGGAACTTACAAATGCTGTACTATGAAAATGCCTTACATATTATATACGCTGAATGAATAAAGCTGAAGTATATTGATTCTAAATTTCTGTGGATAGCCATTCCATAATTAAAAAAAGAAATGTCTCTCAGGCTTAACCTATTTTCTATTCTGATGTGAGATAGAAATCTATTTTTTTTTTTCATTTTAAACTTTCTGCAGAACAAAGATGTTATCTTTAGTACATAAAACAATGTTGAAGAACTATTTTATTTTAATTTAAAATGTTTTCATATAATTACTGAGGATATTCCTTAAAGTCATTTTTATTCATTCTAAACTAACACTCCTAAGTTTCATATCATTCTTGTCCTATTAGAAAAATCAAGTTGCCTATTTCATTAATTATTATTTTTATCAAAATCTCAAATGGACAAAGTCAAATGACGTTGTTATCTTACAAAAATTTTGACAGTATCCCTTCCATCAGTGTAGAATGTCCATGATATAATTATGCATTCTTTATTTTAGTCATACAAGACCATGTGCTGTGCTGTGCTTAGTTGTTCAGTCATGTCAGACTCTTTGCGAAACCAGGGACTGTAACCTGCCAGGCTCTTCTATCTATGGGGATTCTCCAGGCAAGAATATTAGAATGGGTTGCCATGCTCTGCTCCAGGGGATCTTTCCAACCCAGGTCTCCCACATTGCAGTTGGATTCTTTACTAGGGAAGCCCAAGAATACTGGAATGGGTAGCCTATCTCTTCTCTGGGGGATCTTCCCAACCCAGGAATGGAACCAGAGTCTTCTGCCTTGAAGACAGAGTCTTTACAGGCTGAGTTACCAGGGAAGCCCACATAAGACCATAATACTAGAATTCTCTTAAATGCTTTACACAGGACCTTAGTCCTTACAATCAAACACGCTGGAGAAAATACAAGTACGACAAATCGTAGAAGATACAGACACAAAATATAAGTGAGACAATGATCACAAAATTTTTTTTTTCCAATATAACATCACCCACTCAATGGACATGAGCATGCACAAACTCCAGGAGACAGTGAAGGACAAAGAAGTCTGGCGTGCTGCAGTCCATGGGGTAACAAAGAGTTAGACACGACTTAGCGACTGAACAACAGTAACAGAAATCACTTAGCCTTCCCGGGTGGCTCAGTGGTAAAGAATCCACCTGACAATGCAGCAGCTGCAGTAGACCCACGTTTGATCCCTGGGGGATTGGGAAAATCCCTTGGAGGAGAAAATGGCAACCCTGGATATTATTCTTGCCTGGGAAATCCCATGGACNGGACACATGTTTGATCCCTGGGGGATTGGGAACATCCCCTGGAGGAGAAAATGGCAACCCTGGATATTATTCTTGTCTGGGAAATCCCATGGACAGAGCGGCCTGGTGGGCTAGAGTCTATGGGGTCACAATGAGTTGGATGTGACTTAGCAACTGAACAAGCACAAATATTACTTACCATCTAATTTCTAATCTATCTAAACTCCAATATCTGTTACTGCCACGGTGGTGCCCTTTCAAAAAAGTAGGATAGTAGTGCAATGCTTCTCAAAATCCACATGTTTTCAAGCATATTAATAAATCTAACTCAATTATTGACTATTGCAACAAAACTCAGAGTGATATCTATCTATCTATCTTCACGGGTGGCTCAGATATTAAAGAATCTGCTGCAATGCAGAAGACTCAGGTTCAATTCCTGGGCTTGAAAGATCCCCTGGAGAATATATATAAAGTAAAATACATGTTCTCAAGTCTGACTCTTTGTGACCCCATGCAATGTAGCCCACCAGGCTCCTATGTCCGTAAAATTCTCCAGGCAAAAATACTGGAGTGCATCACCATTCCCTTTTCCAGAGGATCTTCCCTACCCAGGGATCAAACTCAGGTGCATTGCAGGCAGATTGTTTACCATCTGAGGCACCAGGGAAGCCCCCATATATATATAGTTTCATATTTAAACATATATTAATTTAATGTAAATCTAGATCAAAATAAGCCTACATATGATTTTGCTCTTTTACACTAATTCGTTTATTCTTCTGTCATAGGTATTTGAGTACCTCAGTGAAAACTTCATATATATATATATATATATANAGATTAAACTCAGGTGCATTGCAGGCAGATTGTTTACCATCTGAGCCACCAGGGAAGCCCCCATATATATATAGTTTCATATTTAAACATATATTAATTTAAAATAAAGCTAGATCAAAATAAGCCTACAAATGATTTTGCTCTTTTACACTAATTCGTTTATTCTTCTGTCATAGGTATTTGAGTACCTCAGTGAAAACTTCATATATATATATATATATATATAGAGAGAGAGAGAGAGAGAGCGAGAGAGAGAGAGAGATTGAGATTTTGTAATTTCAATATTCTGATATTGCAGCTATACAGCAAAGCTTTGTGAAATGTGTTTGTACAGAAGGAGATTTAATATCTTATTACAAATCTGTACATCTTTGAAAAACTTCATAGAAAATATGCAAATGTATTACTACAATTTTCTCTACTTGAAGGTATGCTATAGTAACCAATAAGAATGGCTATGCAGTAAAAGTGAAAGGGACAGGATGTGGTGGGTTTATTGAATTAGTGCCATATAAAAGTATAGGTCCACATTTAATTTAGACATTGATTTCCAAGAGGTTTCACCTAGACAGTCCCAATCCAGAGTAGCTCGTCCTTCTGCAGATTTCAATTATATCCTATAAATGCCTGTCATACCACTTACTACACTGCTTTCAACGGCCAGCTTAAATGTTTTGATTCAGCTAGATGACAAGCACTGGAACTAAAGGTACTATTTCAATTTCTTAATTGTTACATTCCGACTAGTTAGAAAGTTACTGGTTCGTGGTACAAAATTAGCAAACATTTGTGAGTATATCGAACTATTTTAACTATATTTATTTAACAATATAAGCTATGCAATAAAATAAATATATTCTTTGTTATGACAATTAAAATATTCTGGAAGACAGAACATTTTAAACTAAATGGTAAAAGTAAAGTAAACATAATATATCTTATATTTGTTAGCTTTAGACTTTGGGTCAGACATTTCCATTTCCTTTTTCTTCATGTGTAAAACAAAATGACTCAACTAGGTATCTTATATGTTGCCTTCTAACATGAAATAAGCTTACATTTCTTTAATGAAAATGGCTTTTCCCCTAATATTTAATTTACATGGTTTTAATGTTTTATTTAAGATCATTATTCTCCCAGCTCACTTTTACTAAAAATTATATATATATATATAAACATGGAGAAGAAAATGGCAACCCACTCCAGTATTCTCGCCTGGAAAATCCCATGGACAGACTCTAGCCCTGGTGGGCTAGAGTCCATAGGATCGCAAAGAATCAGACATGACTGAGCAACTTCACTTTTCACTTCACTTTTTCATATTTAAACATATGTTAATTTAAAATAAAACTAAATCAAAATAAGCCTACATATGATTTTGCTCTTTTACACTAATTCGTTTATTCTTCTGTCATAGGTATTTGAGTACCTCAGTGAAAACTGTATTNGTCCATAGGATCGCAAAGAATCAGACATGACTGAGCAACTTCACTTTTCACTTCACTTTTTCATATTTAAACATATGTTAATTTAAAATAAAACTAAATCAAAATAAGCCTACATATGATTTTGCTCTTTTACACTAATTCGTTTATTCTTCTGTCATAGGTATTTGAGTACCTCAGTGAAAACTGTATTTTTTAAAAATCTGGATTCTTGCTGAAAATCACATTCTCTTTTTGAATTTCCCATTGAATAACTTTGTTTTTTCAATATAAAATGTTTTGAGGGGAATACCACTCTTAATAGCCATCTTTTTTTAATACACATGTTTTAAATTATTTCTCTACATGCATTACAGAATGTCTATTACATCCATTCACTGAAATAACATTTCTCAAATTAATGTGAGTATCAGGGCTTTAAAATTTATTTTAGAATTTTTTTTTTAACTAAGCAGGATGGGAAAGTGTCCTTTGCACTAAGTCTTTAGACTAAAACCTGAGGATCATAAATCATGAATAGGATTGAGGGAATCTATGAATCATTTGAAATCATAGTTACAGTCTTGAGTGGATGTGCCTTGTACACTCGTATATTTATACCAGCAGTAGCTGTCATCATATTATCAAAGGATTCCAGAACATTCACAAAATTAAGAACTAATTCACAGAGTAGATCCATAAGAATGTTTTTAAACATAATGTATGTGTGTATGTGCGTGCACATTAGCCACTCAGTCGTGTCCGACTCTTTGCGACCCCATGGACTAAACCCTCCAGGCTCCTAGGTCCATGGAATTCTCCAGGAATACTGGAGTGGGTTGCCGTTTCCTAATCCAGGGGATCTTCCCAACCCAAGGATCGAACCCAGGTCTCCCACATTGCAGGCAGATTCTTTACCATCTGAGCCACCGGGGAAGCCCTATAAATATAACACTTCAACATATTCTTAATATCTCTTATATAACCAGGGTGAATAGGAATAACTAGTCTATATTTCTTCTGAGAAGAACAATTCTCTCATGAGCAATGGACACAAATGTTTTAATCCAATTAAATTAACCCAGTCATAATCTCCTTTGTTTGTTTCCCTGATGTTTTGTGTGTATGCATTTGTGTGTGTGTGTGCAAACATATATGTTAAGCTTCTCACTTATTTTTGTTACCTTCTAGTTCATATTTATGGCACATATAGCTATATGACAAAGTTTGGTTACATTTGTTACCTGAGAAATTCACTTTGTGATACAAATTTTTAAACTTATGCTATGAATTATTTTAAATTTATAGGTATTTACATTTTGAAATGAACTATATTGAAAACTTGTGTGTAATTATGCTAAGCATAATCAAATGAAAAGAGCTGTATCTCTATTTTGGAGAGCTTAGGATTTTATTTACATCTAAATTGACAAATACTGATATCAGAATTTGACTTTAATTCAAATTTTCTGAGAATACTTTGAGGACCACTATTATGAGTTATGTTACAGAAAAACTGTCTAAAACATTCAGAAAATGCATGACTGCTCTTTGCAGTCATTCATGTTATATACTCTACTCGCATATGTGGTTTTATATAAGTTGCAACCCGGGGTAGCAATGTATGATGAACTTGGTTAAATTGTATACAAGTCTTTCTTTAGCTTATATGAAGCTTTAAGTTCATTAGTAATTGGTTTAATTTTTTATATTTGGCCATGCAACCTTTTCCCTTTTATATCTCATCTCTTGCTTTGGATGAGTTAGTTTTCTGAAGAACATCAGGAAATGAGTATAATTATATTAAGCCAGCTATGTTTTTCTTGAGGTACAGAATGAACTATATCTTAAATCATTTTAATATATTGGGCAATTTAACTAGAACCACTATTCTATGTTTTTCATCAAGTCATGGTAAAATGCCACTTTTGATATACTAGTCGCTATCCTACTGCTTTGCATCAAATGTCTCCATTAATTACTAATAACATAAAGCTATATGATAGACATTATATCTTCATTTATTTATGAGAAAAGCAGTATGTGTAATGCAATGCAGGTGATTTGCTGAGATTTGGCCTAACTAGCCC
Organism: Oreotragus oreotragus; assembly: GCA_006410675.1. Taxonomy (NCBI): domain Eukaryota; kingdom Metazoa; phylum Chordata; class Mammalia; order Artiodactyla; family Bovidae; genus Oreotragus; species Oreotragus oreotragus. The sequence continues at coordinate 68,471 of SJYX01008282.1, forward strand.
ATGGTAGTCAGAATATAAATTGGAATGATTTTACTATGACAGATGAGATTNTAAAGCTATATGATAGACATTATATCTTCATTTATTTATGAGAAAAGCAGTATGTGTAATGCAATACAGGTGATTTGCTGAGATTTGGCCTAACTAGCCCATGGTAGTCAGAATATAAATTGGAATGATTTTACTATGACAGATGATATTTAACTCATTTTCCCTACTCTGAATCTTTGGTTCTTATGATGGCAAAACAATACTTCTTTTACAACAAGTCATAGATGACCAGGAAGGACAAGAGGCATGCTTTGAAATCCCATTTGTTCTACATACAAAATCTCTCACTTATTAAAAAAGAACAAAAAAAACTTTGATTAAAACAAACCTTTTTATATCCCTACTGACCTGAATGTTTTTGCTTTTACCTTTTTCACTGTGCATTTTCAGTTTCATTACTTTAAAAAAATATTTAAATAAGCTTCCATTTTTAGGGTAGTTTTAGATTTAAAGAGAGTACCAAAGATAGTACAGAGAAATTTCTCTACTCTTGATACCCAATTTGCCCTATCCTTAACATTTTACATTGCTGTGGTACATTTGTCAGTTAATGGCCAATAGTGATACAGTATTACTAACTGAAGTTCATAAATTTTTTTTCATGTTTCCTCACTTTTAACCAATATCCTTTTTTCTGTTTCAGGATCTCATGCAGAACACCACATGACATTTAGTGGTCTTGTTTCAGACACTTTTTGGCTGACAGTTTCTTAGTGTTTCCTTGTTTTTTATGACACTGCCAATTTTGAGGCGTATTGGTCAAGTATATTTTAGAATATTCCTCGGTTGTATCTTTCTGATGCTTTCCTTCGGGATATGGGCTCTGGAGGAAAGATCACAGGAATTATATATAATAGATTCCATAATTNCTTAGTGTTTCCTTGTTTTTTATGACACTGCCAATTTTGAGGAGTATTGGTCAGGTATATTTTAGAATATTCCTCTGTTGTCTCTTTCTGATGCTTTCCTTCGGGATATGGGCTCTGGAGGAAAGATCACAGGGATTAAATATAATAGATTCCATAATGATAGGGTATTTATTCATTTCTGTTTGACATTCACTGGTCATGGCAAACAAATACAATGCAAATATCTGTAAGGAACTTGAATTATATATCATAATTACCATTGAGAAAACAACATTCTTTCTATGTACATATGCATAATTATTTTAAAGTAAGAGGAAAAATAAAATTTATCACATGTAGATACACATTTATAAGCATAGATATCCTAATAATACATATTTATTAGGCTAAGCAATTTCTCCCCACTATAATTTTATTTCAGTATTTACTGAATGAGAGCATTTGATTTTTCACCAACATTCTAGTCCAATTGCCTAATTCTTTCATTTTTAGAAGTATTTAGTTGGTAAAACTGGAGATGAACTGATCAATGGGCATGTAATGTGGTTAATGAGGATAACATTTTAAAGGCACAGTATGTTCAGGTTTAAAGAAGGCTGTAGGTGAGATGGAAAGATTTGATTTTATGTGATAAGATCATCTGTCAGGACATAATCTTTGTAGATTTGTTCAAACTTGAATGTATATTTGTGAGGTTGAAGTAAAGAGAGACTATTATGGAGAACAATGGTGGAAAGATACTTACTGAAACATTTTCAAGAATATAAAAATAATTAATATTAAATCAGAATACTACAAAACTATGGTGACTGCAACCATAAAATTTAAAGGTGCTTACTCCTTGAAAGAAAAGCTATGACAAACTTAGACAGCATTTTAAAATGTGGAGACATTACTCTGCTGACAAAGGTCTGTCTAGTCAAAGCTATGGTTTTTCCAGTAGTCATGTATAAGCACTGAAGAATTAATGCTTTTGAACTGTGGTGTTGGAGACGACTCTTGAGAGTCCCTTGGACTGCAAGTCAATCAAACTAGTCAATCCTAAAGGAAATCAGTCCTGAATATTCATTGTTAGGACTGATGCTGAAGTTGAAGCTCCAATACTTTGGCCAGCTAATGTGAAGAACTGATTCATTAGAAAGGACATAATTCTGGGAAAGATTGAAGGTAGGAGGAGAAGGAGATAGCAGAGGATGAGATGGTTAGATGGCATCACTGACTCAGTGGAGATGAGTTTGA
>SJYX01008282.1:71558-93117 GCA_006410675.1 Oreotragus oreotragus
CATTTGATTTTTCACCAACATTCTAGTCCAATTCCCTAATTTTTTCATTTTTAGAAGTATTTAGTTGGTAAAACTGGAGATGAACTGATCAATGGGCATGTAATGCGGTTAATGAGGATAACATTTTAAAGGCACAGTATGTTCAGGTTTAAAGAAGGCTGTAGATGAGATGGAAAGATTTGATTTTATGTGATAAAATCATCTGTCAGGACATAATCTTTGTAGATTTGTTCAAACTTGAATGTATATTTGTGAGGTTGAAGTAAAGAGAGACTATTATGGAGAACAATGGTGGAAAGATACTTACTGAAACATTTTCAAGAATATAAAAATAATTAATATTAAATCAGAATACTACAAAACTATGGTGACTGCAACCATAAAATTTAAAGGTGCTTACTCCTTGAAAGAAAAGCTATGACAAACTTAGACAGCATTTTAAAATGTGGAGACATTACTCTGCTGACAAAGGTCTGTCTAGTCAAAGCTATGGTTTTTCCAGTAGTCATGTATAAGCACTGAAGAATTAATGCTTTTGAACTGTGGTGTTGGAGACGACTCTTGAGAGTCCCTTGGACTGCAAGTCAATCAAACTAGTCAATCCTAAAGGAAATCAGTCCTGAATATTCATTGTTAGGACTGATGCTGAAGTTGAAGCTCCAATACTTTGGCCAGCTAATGTGAAGAACTGATTCATTAGAAAGGACATAATTCTGGGAAAGATTGAAGGTAGGAGGAGAAGGAGATAGCAGAGGATGAGATGGTTAGATGGCATCACTGACTCAGTGGAGATGAGTTTGAGTAAGCTCTGGGAATTGGCGATGGACAGGAAGGCCTGGTGTGCTACAGTCCATGGGGTCACAAGGAGTAGGACTCGACTGAGCCACTGAAATGAACTGAACAGAAAAGCAATGTTCTTCTGCTTTTTCTCTTTTTTTCCTTCAGTCCTACTGACATAGTCATGCTCTTTTAATTCTTTTGTTTTAATTCTTCTTGTGGATATCTGCATAATTCTAATTTTATTTTTGATACTGATTTGCTAAAATTAGACACTATATTTACTGGCACCTGATGTTTTATAAGCTTTTACAGCTCTTAGAAGTCTTGACCTTGCATTAACTTATAAATTTAAATTATATATTTAAAGTCTTTTTGTTGTTGCTGGTCAACTGAATCTTTCACAGAGCCAGGAATTCTCCACATTTAAAGATATATTTTCCTTATGTACTATTTTAGTTTTCTCATCTTACCTCTGTATCCTAAATTATAGCAAATGACACATATATTTAGATTGCTACTGTCTTTAACATTCATTTCTACCAGAATCTATTTTGAAGTTTTTCAGTTCTTTGGTCATAAAGCTTAGAACACCATTTATATTGCAACTACTATATAAATATAGCTTACATTGAAACAAATGTGAGTAATGCTTACATTACTTTCCTGGATTTAACGCTGTATCCTTTAAGCAAAGAAATAAGAACAAAGTTTAATATATGTCTGTATCATTTGCTAAAATCCTGCCAGCCACAATTTATTTGCTTCACACTAGGAAAAGTTATTCAATATTAGAGGCTTTTGGTGGTGGTGATTTGTTCTTACTTTTTCCTGGAGATTTTTGTTTGTTTGTTTTTGCTTTTTTATTCTTATTTTCACTTTGAATTGCTTTGTTTTATAACAACCTCAAAATTTTGAATGCTATTAGTCAGAATATCTTCCTTGCTGACTGGGGATTTTCATTTTTCTTTTCCCCTAGAGACCTATCCTGAAACACTCTAGCCTATTCCTGCTGGGAACAGTTTCCTAATAGTTTCCTACCCAGCTGTCTTTGTGTTGATCCTTTTTTTATTGTTGTTTCACTGATTTTAAAGCACTGTTATCTGGATATCACAATCTCTTATATCTTATATTATTCCCATGTTTCCTCTGAATTAATTTTTAAGTAAGTTCTTGAAAATGGATTCATGTGAGATAATTTTTCTCTATGCTTACTTGTCTAAAAATGCGTTTTGCAATGTAAGTTTGTTTATTATTTGAATATATATATTTTACTTTTAAAATTGTTGTTGTTATTCAGTGGCTATGTCCTGTCTGACTCTGCTGGACTATATCCTGTCAACCTCCTCTGTCTGTGGGATTTCCCAGAGAAGAATACTGGAGTAGATTTTCATTTCCTTCTCCTGGGGAAGAAGAAAAAGGTCTCCTTCCTGACCCTAGGGATCAAACCTGTGTCTCCTGCATTGGCAGGCAGATTCTTTATCACTCTTTAAAAAATATATATATCATTATTTTCTACAATTTGTAATTGATAAGGCAAAACATGATGCCTTTTTGGCTTTTTTGTGTTGTGTATTATTTTTTGTTCTTTTTAATGTTTTTCTTGTCTTAAGAATTGTAAGACAAAATTGGTAACTTGTCTAAACTTGGGTCATTTTAGACACTATTTTAGCATTTTTCACTTTGAAGTCTCATGATGTTATTCTCTCTGATTATTTCCCTTTTGTTTTTGGTTCATATGTAGCCAATTATTCCATTTCACATTTCCCTTGTGATATTGAATCTCTTAAATTTCCTCATATAACTCTTATATTCTCATATTCTCTATTTTTCTTTTTTTCTAATTTATTTAACCTTTCAGTAAAGACTGCTGTATATCCTAGTTCTTAATTCAATATTTTGGGGTAGAAAAATTAGATCTTAGTTTTACATTATAGTTTTATGTTATATAATCTATGAATATAATAATTTCTTGATATTCTATGAGTATCTTCATTCAAGTTTTTATATTTTTTTAAATCTTGAAGTTTTAAACTATTTTTCAATTGCTTTGGTCAATTTACTGTCATTGTTTTTCATTTTGGCTTTTCTCTTTCATGCTTGATTTTTCTTGATTGCCTGATCTTATTAAAATCTCAAGGAATTAAAAGCTCTGAAATTTTATTTTGCTGCTAAAAATTAAAACTAAGAATTTTCAATTTTCTATATTTTTATTCAGTTTACTACAAACAATTTTCCCATGGTGGCTTAATAGGAGAAATCAGTTTCTAAACTGTATATTTTTAGGTCATCAATTAATCTAGTTTTTGTGGTTCTTGTCCTCATCATCCACTTTTCTCTACCTGGTTATTGTGAACTGAACATATTTGTTTTACTATCATACAGATTAATTATCATCCTTGCTACTGTTATGGACAAATCAAGCCTACAATATTTAAACCCCTATAACTCCAAAACACAATCCTATAAATTGTGAAAGAGAAGTGAAATCGCTCAGTTTTGTCCGACTCTTTGCAACCCCATGGACTGTAGCCTACCAGAATCCTCAGTCTATGGGATTTTCCAGGCAAGAATACTGGAGTGGGTTGCCATTTCCTTCTCCAGGGGATCTTCCCGACCCAGGGATGGAACCCGGGTCTCCCGCATTGTAGGCAGACACCTTACTGTCTGAGCTACCAGGGAAGCCCCATCCTATAAATACTCTATGGTTTACAGAAATTTCTGTGAACTTTAAATAGTTGGAGACTTCTAAGACAGCTTCCAAGAATAGGATACTAATTTCTATTATTTAGCCATGCTCAACATGTAAAAGAAGGCCTTTAAAAACCTATAAATTTTGAATTGAAATAAGAAGAGGTGTACCTATGTGTGTGCATATGCATTTAGTATTTCTCACAGTTCAATAATTGCAATGAACAATTGTAGCATTTCACCTAATTCTAGCTAGAGATTATTGAGTTATAGTTATATTTCTAAATGAATGTCTTTATTTAAATAAATTATCTCTGCAATTCACATTACATTTACTTCTCTGATGATGGCAAGAGAGATTTATTTAGTTACTAGAAAAAAAAACTTAACTTTTTACATTTTCATATCTATATGCAAAAAAAAAAAAAAAAACTTAGTTGCAGGGAAGAAAAAGCAAATTGTTTTTTTAATTGACCCAAACTTGATCTTTTGTTAGCAATCACATTGTGGTTTTCAACAGTGAATTGTTACTTCCAGAACATTATCTTTCAAAATGTTTCAATTATTTTTTTACTCTCACTTCAGAAAAATGAATGACCCGACTGACAGTAATAAAATAACATCTGTAAAATGATCAGTGCCTATTTGATTTTAAGCAGAGATTACATTAACTGAACAGTGACTTGGTTCAAGGAGATGCAATTTATTGTTCATCTTGAAAGGTTATAAAGAGGCAACTATATATAAAAGTGAATGAAGAGGTACTTGGTTGGAAATTCACAACAAAGTTCCACTCTTTGCCTTTCCATTTGCTCTCAAAGAAGAAAGAATGATGTGATATATTTAAATGTCAGCAAAGTTAAAATCATTCTTGGACTAAATATAAGATAATTCAATTTGTTTTGCTTGTATCACAATAAAGTTCAAAATAATGTATTCTCTTAAATAATAAAATATTTAAAACTATGATTCTGAATCGCCTACGTGGATTTTAAGCAGCAATGTGCTGGTGCTTACTCAAAAACAGGCTCTTCCTATAGAGGTGGAGTGTTTGTCAGCTTTCATGATGAAAATACTCCATGGCTGATTTCAATCTGCCTACCTGTCCTATTGAACATAAATAGAGAAGAGATGCTAACAAGAGGCTCTGTGAGCAACTGTAAGAAGAATCCTGCAGACCATTACCCTAAGGCAGTTGTGGTGAAATGGAAAAGTGTTAAAAGTTTAGATCATCTAGTCTGCATATAAATGATTTTGTTGTGTTACAGATCAATATGTAATCATTTTTAAAATAGGATTAATACTGCTTAATCATGAGTTGGTTGAGCAGCTTTCTTTATAATCACAAGAGATTAAAATGTAGCATGGGTAAAATATGACTCTCCTTCCTCAATGTTTATACCAATGTGTGAATGTGGCTAGGAGTCAACTCTATATTCTGCTGCAATTTCTCATAATTAATTATTTGAATTTTACCTCTAGAAAATATGTGCAAAGACTTATTTAACTGAAGTATACTGAGATGTTTCCCCTCTGAATATTTTATCATGTTTCCAAAGGTTCTAATTTACTTATGACCAACATAATAATATATGTTTTTATCATTCTAGATGTTTTTGCTATGAAATATATTTGGGAAGTAAAATGAAAATAACCATCTTTGAGTGTGGAAAAGGACTGGAGAGACAAAGTTTCTTCTTAATATTTAATGTCATGTATTTGGAATGCCAGTACTTTTTGTTTATTTAGTTTCTGTGTGTGTGTGTGTGTGTGTGTGTGCATGCACGTGATGTGCTCAAGTTTATAAAAGTTGATTTAAGAGCTATGTAGCAAATTCTAGTAATATATCAAATCTATGTTTCTAAAGCCCACTCTCTCTATCTCTTTGTCTCTCTCTATCCATTGCTGATCAAATATGTTAAAATACTGGATACTGGCATGACAATTGTGAATAGCATGCACAGTAAAAAGAGGTGTCAAAGAGAAAAGTATTCTGAATAAAGAAGTTGCATTTATAGTTTAAAAAGTTTGCACTGTTATGAGTCATTAAGTATTAATCTAAGTCTGATAATATTCTGTTACTCCAAACATCAATAACCTAAAATCTCATAATTTCATTGAGAGATAAAAAGAAGATAATTCACAAATGAGTAGGAAACATTAGTAACAAATATTTTGTGTACACCAAATCTCTTGGTACTAGAAGGAAATATCTTTTAAAAGATAGGGGATAATTAGAGTCAATGATAATCCGAGTTCTCACGCTTTTTTAGCATAGATTCTAAACTAATATTTCTGTCTTCCTTTTCAATATTTCTTAGATTTTCCCAGTGGAATAGATGTGAAATACTAGGTACTTGTGGTACACAGTAGTCACTGAATATATGTGAACCATTCTCTAAGTTTAGAGGTCTTACTGCCTTCATAAAAATATAAGACTTCACTCTTCTTGCTTCTATGTGTAAGCAGGCTAGGTTAATGTCTGGGGAAAAAGCAGCCTTTGCAATCATAAGCAGAAGCTGTTTTTATCTCCAACAACATGCCTGAATGAGTTTGAGTCAGTAAGTTAATAATATATCTGCTCCATAGAGTTAGTCACTTTCTCTTGCATACCTCCAATAAGAATTTGGAGTAAATTTAAGTAATTTGATCTGTTGAAAAACCCAAGCTGTGATCTTGTATTGCTTTGGATTCAATGTTTCATTATTCATCAATCTTTTAAAACTGGGTTAATTTTTAGGAAGGATTTACCAGGCAAGAATACTGGAGTGGGTTGCCATTTCCTTCTCCAGGGGATCTTCCTGACCCAGGGATTGAACCCAGATATCCCGCACTGCAGTCAGACTCTTTAGCATCTGAGACACCAGGGGAAGCCCAATACTTAGGAAGGAAAGGAAGCATTACTCACTGCCTTCTTCAGAATTCAGCAATGATTTTGACCAAATATCTTATATTCAGTTACACTGTAGATTTTCACAAGCTCAACAATAATGGTTCGAGCTAGAATGCATACCTAGTATCCACTATACTCTAACACACTTATCTGGTTCAGGTTCAGTTTTTCCAAATATAAGTGACTTAAAATATTCTTTCAAGACCTTTGTTTAGCCTAATATAATATCACATAACAATTCGTCACTCATTCAGTAGATAAGATAAGCCCAGTAGATAACCCTAATGGTCAAACAAAAGGAAGCATAACAGGCTACCAAAGTTAGATTATAGATGCATGGAAAAATAAAATCCATGCACACATTCCGACAACCACATTGATAATAATGTAAAAGATCTATAGCACTATAAAAAAAACCTATATCTTAAAAGGTAGGTTGGTACATTAGTAAAAAAATTATAAACCCCTAGCTTTTTTGGTTAGAGCTTATCACTTCTGCTATCAAATAATTATAGTAATTTCAAAGATTTCAACCTATGCTTCATTTTGATCTATTAACTTGATACTTGCAAGAATCGCTTCCAACTTTGTGTACAGGTGACACTGCTACCAATTAAAAGAGGAAAATCCGCAGCAGAGTAATTAAGAGCAATCAAAAGTAATAAATATATATTGGTTGATAAATACATCCATGAAATAATACACAAAAGTGAGGTCAAGTAGCATATAAAGCCTTTAGGAAAATTAGGAACATACTTATGTTTCTAACTGTCACAAATTATTGAGAAACAATTTTTAAAAGGGAACATTTTGTTCCATCACATAAACTGTGAATGAAATGCAAACTGAGTGTTGTCATGGAATATTTTATAAAAATGCAGTATTTTAAAAATAAATAACATACAGAAGACTTCTCATAAATGTACTGAATCAGTTCAGTTCAGTACAGTCACTCAGTCATGTCCGACTCTTTGTAACCCCATGAATCGCAGTACCCCAGGCCTCCCTGTCCATCACCAACTCCCAGAGTTCACACAGACTCACATCCATCGAGTCAGTGATGCCATCTAGCCATCTCATCCTCTGTCGTCCCCTTCTTCTCCTTCCCCCAATCCCTCCCATCATCAGTCTTTTCCAATGAGTCAACTCTTCGCAAGAGCCCCCATTTTTTTTCTTTAAAAAAAATGGAATATAGTTGATTTACTATATTGTGTTAGTTCAGGTGTATGAAAAAGTGATTCAGTCATACATATATATATACATACATATACATGTATATATATTATATTATATATATATATATATATAGAGAGAGAGAGAGAGAGAGAGTAGTGTGTATCTGTAATCCCATACTCTTAATTTAGTCTCCCTCCTACCTTTTCCTCTTTGGTAACCATAAGGTTGTTCTCTGTATCTATGAGTGTTTCTGTTTTTGTATATACCTTCATTTGCATTGTTTTTTAGATTCCATAAATGTGATATTGTATACATAATATTTGTCTTTGACTTACTTGATTTAGTTAAGATATTCTCTAGTTCCACACATATTGCTACAAATGGCAATATTTCATACCTTCTTATGGTTGCAGATCACCATCTTTGCTTGTACACTGTAGTGCTTCAGCTAACCTAGACATCTATATGGACTAGCATAGCCAGTGACATTTTTTGGAATCTGACCATCCCTGGTATATTTGATCCATACTTGACCACACAATAGCAAATATTATTCACTCAAAATATTGACAACAATATGCAGTGATTAAATGGCTATCTGCATGATTTCAGTTCAGTCGCTCAGTTGTGTCTGACACTTTGCTACCCTGTGTACTGCAACACGCCAGGCTTCCCTGCCCATCACCAACTCCTGGGGCTTGCTCAAATTCATGTCCATTGAGTTTGTAATGCCATCCAATCATCTTATCCTCTGTTGTCCCCTTTTGTTCCTGTCTTCAATCTTTCCCAGCATCAGGGTCCTTTCCAATGAGTCACTTATGTGCATCAGGTAGCCAAATGTTGGAGCTTCAGCTTCAGCATCAGTCCTTCCAATGAATATTTAGAACAGATTTTCTTATCATTGATTGGTTGGATCTCCTTGCAGTTCAAGGGACTCTCAAGAGTCTTCTCCAACACCATAGTTCAAAAGCATCAGTTCTTTGGTGCACAGCTTTCTTTATGGCCCAGCTCTCATATCCATATATGACTACAGGAAAAACCACAGCTTTGACTATATGGACCTTTGTTGACAAAGTAATGTCTCTGCTTTTGAATACTCTATCTAAATTTGTCATAGCTTTTCTTCCAAGGGGCAAGTGCCTTTTAATTTCATGGCTGCCGTCACCATCAACAGTGATTATGGAGCCCAAGAAAATAAAGTCTCTTATTGTTTCCATTGTTTCCCCATCTATTTGCTGTAAAGAGATGGGACTGGATGACATTTTCTTAGTTTTTGAATGTTGTATTTTAAAACAACATTTTCACTCTCCTCTTTCACTTTCAACAAGAGACTGTTTAGTTCTTCATTTTCTGCCACAGGTGTGGTGTCATCTGCATATCTGAGGTTATTGATATTTCTCCTGACAATATTGCCCACAGGCTGTACTTCATCCAGCCTGGCATTTCCCATTATGTACTCTGCATTAAATAAGCAGAGTGACAATATACAGCCTTGATATACTCCTTTCCCAATTTGGAACTAGTCCATTGTTCCATGTCCAGTTCCAACTTTTGCCTCTTGACCTGCATACAGATTTCTCAGAGGCAGGTCAGGTGGTCTGGTATTTCCCAACTCTTTCAGAATTATCTACAGTTCATTGTGATCCACACAGTCAAAGACTTTGGTGTAGTCAGTAAAGCAGAAGTAGATGTTTATCTGGAATTTTCTTGTTTTTTTTTTTTTTTTTTTTTGATGATTCAGTGATGTTGGATATTGATCTCTGATTCCTCTGCATTTTCTACACCCAGCTTGAACATCTGGACGTTTTCAGTTCACATACTGTTGAAGCCTTAGCTTGGAGAATTTTCAGAATCACTCTGCTATCATGTGAGATGAGTGCAATTGTATGACAGTCTGAACATTTTTTGGCCTTGACTTTCTTTGGGATTAGAATGAAAACTGACCTTTTACAGTCCTGTGGCCACTGCTGAGTTTTCCAAATTTGCTGACATATTGAATGCAACATTTTCACAGCATCATGTTTTAGGATCTGAAATAGCTCAACTGGAATTCCATCACCTTTGCTAGCTTTATTCATAGTAATGTTTCTTAAGGCCCGCTTGACTTCACACTCCAAGGTAGCTCTGAGTGATCACACCATCATGGTTTCTGGGTCATGAAGATCTTTTTTGTACAGTTCTTCTGTATATTCTTGACACGTCTTAATATCTTCTGTTTATGTTAGCTCCTTACCATTTCTGTCCTTTATTGAGCCCATCTTTGCATGAAATGTTCTTTTGGTATCTCAAAATTTCCTGAAGAGATCTCTAGTTTTTCTCATTGTGTTGTTTTCCTCTATTTTTTTTGCACTGGTCACAGAGGAAGGCTTTCTTATCTCTCCTTGCCATTTTTTTTTTTTTTTGAACTCTGCATTCAGATGGAGATATCCTTCCTTTTCTCCTTTGCTTTTTGCTTCTTTTATTTTCTCAGCTATTTTTAAGACCTCCTCAGACAACCATTTTGCCTTTTTGCATTTTTTTTTTACTGGGAATGACCTTGATCACTGCCTCCAGTACAAAGTTATGAACCTCTGTCCATAAATTTTTGGGCACTCTATCAAATCTAATCCCTTGAATCTATTTGTCTCTTTCACCGTATAATCATATGGGATATAATTTAGTTCATATCTGAATGGTCAAACATTTCTTGATCTACTTTCTTCAATTTAAGTCTGGGTTTTGCTGTAAAGAATTTATGGTCTGAGCCATAATCAGCTTCCAGTCTTGTTTTTGATAACTGTATAGAGCTACTTCATCTTTGGCTGTAGAGAATATAATCAATTTGATTTCAGTATTGACCATCTAGTGATGTCCATGTGCAGAGTCATCGCTTATGTTGTTGGAAGAGGGTGTTTGCTATGACCAGTGCATTCTCTTGTCAAATCTCTGTTAGTCTTTGTCCTACTTCATTGTGTACTCTGAGACCAAATGTGCCTGGTACTCCAGGTATCTCTTGACTTTCTACTTTTGCTTTGCAGTCCCCTATGAAGAAAATGCCATCTTCTTGGAGTGTTAGTTCTGGAAGGTCTTGTAGGTCTTCATAGAACTGTTCAACTTCAGCTTCTTCGGCATAGTGGTTGGGGCATAGATTTGGATTACCTTGTTATTGAATGGTTTGCCTTGAAAATGAACATAAATCATTCTGTTGTTTTTGAGACTGCACCCAAGAAATGCATTTCAGACTCTTTCGTTGACTATGAAGGCTACTCCATTTGTTCTAAGGGATTCTTGCCTGCAATAATACGTATAATGGTCATCTCAATTAAATTTTCTCATTGCAGTTCATTTTAGTTCACTGATTCCTAAAATGTCAATGTTCACTCTTGCCATTTCGTGTTTAGCCACTTCCAATTTACCTATATCCATGTACCCACATTCCAGTTCCTATGCAATATTGCTCTTTACAGCATTGGGCTGAACTTCCATCACCAGTCACACCCACAAATGTGTGTTGTTTTCACTTTGGCTCTTTCTCTTCATTCTTTCTGGAGTTATTTCTTCATTCTTCTCCAGTAGCATATTGGGCACCTAGTGACCTGGGGAGTTTATCTTTCAGTGTCATATCTTTGTTTTCCTTTTTATAGTGTTCATGGGGTTCTCAAGGCAAGAATACAGAAGTGATTTTTCATTCCCTTCTCCAGTGGACCATATTTTGTCAGAAATCTCCACTATGACCCGTCCATATTGGTTGAGCCCTTCACGACATGGCTAATAGTCTCCTCGAGTTAGACACTGCTGCGGTCCATGTGATCAGTTTGATTAGTTTTCTGTGACTGTGGTTTTTATTCTGTCTGCTCTCTGATAGGTAAGGATAAGAAGCTTATGAAATCTTCCTGATGGGAGAGACTAACTGTAGGCGAAAATGGTTCTTGTTGTGAAGGGCCAAGCTTGGTAAATTTTTAACCCAATTTTCTGGTGATGGGAGGGGCTGTGTTCCCTCTCTGTTGTTTGACATAGACCATACTATGGTAGGGGATTCCCTGGTGGCTCAGACTGTAAAAGCATCTGCCTACAATGTGGGAGACCCGGGTTCAATTCCTGGATTGGGGAGATCCCCTGGAGAAGGAAATGGCAATCCACTCCAGCACTCTTGCCTGGAAAATCCCATGGAAGGAGGAGCCTGATTGATTGATAGGCTACAATCCATGGGGTCACAAAGAGTCAGACACGACTGAGTGAATGAAAATAATGGAGACATCTTTCAAAAGGTCTTGTGCATACATTCTTGTATTCAGTTCCCCTAACCCTGCAACAGGCCACTGTCGACACTCGCCTCTGCTGGAGACTCCCAGACACTTACAGGCAAGTCTGGGTCAGTCTTGTGGGATCACTGCTCCTTTCTCCTGGGTCCTGGTATGCACACGGTCTTGTTTGTGCCCTCCAAGAGTTTGTTTCCCCAGTCCTAAGTAAGTTCTGTAATTAAATCCCACTGGCCTCCAAATCAAATTCTCTGGTGGTTCTCAGTCCCTTTGCCAGATCCCCAGGTTTGGAAATCTGTTGTGAGTACCAGAACTTTCTTAGCAGTGTGAGAATTCATTTGTTATAATTGTTCTACAGCTTGTGGGTAGTTATCTTGGTGGCTCTATGGTGGGGTTAATGGGCCCTCCTCCAAGAGGGCTTATGCCACATGCTGGGTGACCCAGCTCTGCTGCAGCAAGAGCCCCTGCCCCTGCAACAGGACACTGCAGACCCATGCCTCCACAGGAGACACTCAAACACTCTAAGTCAGATCTGGTTCAGTCTCTGTGTGGTCTCTGGCTCTTGTTGTGCACAAGGGTTGCTTGAGCCCTCTTAGCATGTCTGGCATATAGGGGGGTTGATTTTCAATGCAATTTCTCCCTCCTATCATCTTGCTGGGACTTCTCCTTTACTCTTCAACATGGGGCATCTTTTTCTGGTGGGATCCAACATTCTCCTTCAAAGGTTGTTCAGTGGGAGAGCTGCAGCTTTGGAGTTCTCACAGGATAAATGAGCACACACCCTTCTATTCAGCCATCTTGCATCTGTATGGTTTACCGATAACAACATATCTACATAAAGTCAACCCTGGCAGAAATGCAAAGATTCAGGCAATCAGACTGGGGTCTTGTCTGTACACAAGATGTGAAAAACAAAAGGGATAAAATAGCCACTGAACTCCAATTTCAGTGATAGTTTGGATCACAGTGTTTTCATGGTGGAGATCATATATCTTCACTAAGTGTGGACAGAGAGTAGCTTGGAGGGGGGAAAAATGAATTATTAAAGACAGCCTAATCAGTGTCACTAAAAATAATTTAAATTTCTTTTTTTGTCATATTTTCTGTAGGATAATTTATCTTGTTCAGTCAGTGACATTTTGATCCACCCTGGCTCTCAGTCTCAGCAAAAGCACTTGGCTTTGCCATTGGCAGTTGATTCCAGCCTCTAATTTCTATCACTCCCAGATAATCTTCAGTTTCATCACATCCCATCAGATATAACTAGTAAAAATTGGTCAGGAATCAAAGACAGGGTTCAAGCTTACCTCTATCCTGGAATCCTCTAATCTTCTTATGAACTCTTTTATTTCTTTGTTCTATTTTCTTAATTTTTGTGGCACCATGCCAAGAGTAGCAACTACTTCTTGGATTATTCAATTGAGTTCCATCTATTTCTGCTTTATTGACTATGCCAAAGCCTTTGACTGTGTGGATCACCATAAACTGTGGAAAATTCTGAAAGAGATGGGAATACCAGACCACCTGACCTGCCTCTTGAGAAACCTATATGCAGGTCAGGAAGCAACAGTTAGACAGGACATGGAATAAGACTGGTTCCAAATAGGAAAAGGAGTACGCCAAGGCTGTATATTGTCACCCTGTATATTTAATTTATATGCAGAGCACATCATGAGAAATGCTGGGCTGGAAGAAGCACAAGCTGGAATTAAGATTGCCAGGAGAAATATCAATAACCTCAGATATGCAGATGACACCACCCTTATGGCAGAAAGTGAAGAGGAACTAAAAAGCCTCTTGATGAAAGTGAAGGAGGAGAGTGAAAAAGTTGGTTTAAAGCTCAACATTCAGAAAACAAAGATCATAGCATCTGGTCCCATCACTTCATGGGAAATAGATGGGGAAACAGTGGAAACAGTGTCAGACTTTATTTTTGGGGGCTCCAAAACCACTGCAGATGGTGAGTGCAGCCATGAAATTAGAAGACGCTTACTCCTTGGAGGAAAAGTTATGACCAACCTAGATAGCATATTCAAAAGCAGAGACATTACTTTGCCAACAAAGGTCCATCTAGTCAAGGCTATGGTTTTTCCAGTGGTCATGTATCGATGTGAGAGTTGGACTGTGAAGAAAGCTGAGTGCCAAAGTACTGATGCTTTTGAACTGTGGTGTTGGAGAAGACTCTTGAGAGTCTCTTCGACTGCGAGGAGGGTCCTGGGATTTCTTTGGAAGGACATCATTCTTCATGCTAAAGCTGAAACTCCAGTACTTTGGCCACCTCATGCAAAATGTTGGCTCATTGGAAAAGACTCTGATGCTGGGAGGAATTGGAAGCAGGAGCAGAAGGAGATGACAGAGGATGAGATGACTGGATGGCATCACCGATTCGGTGGACATGATTTTGGGTGAACTCTGGGATTCGGTGATGGACAGGGAGGCCTGTGTGCTGCAATTCATGGGGTTGCAAAGAGTTGTACATAACTGAGCGACTGAACTGAACTGAGTGTTAAAATTTTGATAGTACAACCCTTCAACAACTATATAACTAACCTTTATGTAGACTCTTTATTTTGGCGAGACAGTTTATTATGGATACATGTATAAATTTCGGTTAACATGTAATCTTCACACTTTCAGAAGGACATCAGTATACCCTTTACCATCACTTTAATAGACTAAATAGTCTACTAAGACTTTTTTTTCCTTTTAAGTTTCTGATTTAAACTGTTTTAAATCTATGAGTATATTTTTCAACAGCTAAGATTTATTCAAATTTCTTGTCATTTCATTGAAACTTTCTTGAGCACATGTATTTTATCTATGCCAAAATTCATTATTTTATATTTGATATTAAAAAATTAAAATATCCAATAGAATACACACCCATTTTAATTTCCTCCAAAAATATAGCTTACCCTACTAAAATTTCCAAGGACTGAATGAGTGTTAAAATAATGTTAATTTGTCTACATGATTTTTATTTTAAGGGATCATATTTTTTAACATTTTGATCAAACATATGGAGTAAATTTAATTCACATGACTCAGTGATTGTTACAAGTTCTATAAATGGGGAAAAAAGAAGCTTATTTCAAATGCCAGTCATACTAGCTAGTTATTTTTAAACATCTGATTAAAAAAGAAGACATAAAGTGCCTTTAGAGAATATTACACTTTTCTTTGATATTAGAATTCTGAGACAGGCTAAACATACATAGGTTGGCAGTTTTTTATTTTTAAATGGAATTAACAGGGTAAGTTTTTCTATGTCATGCTTGAAAGTTATGTACAAAATCGTGTCAGCTTTCATTTTCATCTGGGGTCCATGAGTTAGAAGAAATGGCACTTGAATTATTCATGACAAAGAGCTAAGCTAAAAACCAAAATATGATATCATTCTTGGTAGTAAAGATAACTTTAAAAAATGTTTATTGACATTTCTAAAAATACTTTTAAATTTGTTAAAAACTCTTCTTCAAAAATTATTTTTTATATATAGCTCTATCATCTCAGATATTTAA
Source organism: Oreotragus oreotragus (assembly GCA_006410675.1). Lineage (NCBI taxonomy): Eukaryota > Metazoa > Chordata > Mammalia > Artiodactyla > Bovidae > Oreotragus > Oreotragus oreotragus. The sequence continues at coordinate 86,855 of SJYX01008282.1, forward strand.
AAAATAAATTTGACTTTGAAGTTTAAACAGCATCTATAGCAATGAAAATCAAGTATTAAAGCTTGATTAATTTAAACAAATAAAAATAAGCGACATTTTATCAATTTTCTTACAATGATCCCTGGGCTTCCCAGGTCACTCAGTGATCAAGAATCTTCCAGCCATTGCAGGAGATGCAAGGGATGCAGCTTAGATCCCTGGGTAGGGGAAGATCCACTGGAGGAGGAAATGGCAACCCACTTCAGTATGCTTGCCTGAGAAATCCCATGGACAAAGGAGCCTGATGGGCTAGAGTCTATGGGGTCACAAAGAATCATACAGGACTGAGTGACTGAGCATGGAAGCATAATGATCCCTACATGCTGTCAGCTCTGAATAACTTCCTAAAAATCTCCAAAACCTTGTTTTAGAATAAGAATTTTAGGTGTTTTAGAATAAGAATTTCAATAAACACAGTACTCTGAATATAGTTGTGCATTGCCAGCTTAAACATGTAATGTAAAAATAGAAAGTGTTTTTCCTTAGCAATTCATGTGTAAGTTAGACATTTAGAGATGTAATTTTCATGCAATAACCTTAACACATAATTTATACTAAACAATTAGTCGTCTGTCATACAGCTGAACCTATGTACACATAAATATAGATACAAACATAGATATAGATATAAAAATGGGTCTTTCTCCTGGTAACTGACATGTAAGCAATTTCCAGAGACACTCACTGAGGGGCTAAATTAAAAGGTTTGTATTTACCCATCCATTAATACATATGCATACATCCTACTATGTAGGAGTCTCTCTGTTAGCTACTGGAATTTCAAATAAAGTGTCTGACCTGCCATTATTATCAGAGGGAACAAGGACACAAATACCTTAATGCAAACATGCTGCTGCTGCTGTTAAGTCGCTTCAGTCGTGTCCAACTCCTAGCGACCCCATGAAATGCAGCGTACCAGGCTCCTCCATCCATGGGATTTTCCAGGCAAGAGTACTGGAGTGGGTTGCCATTACATTCTCTGATAGGGCCATGAGAGGCAAACTATTTTTAATATTTTAATTTTTTTGGAGTAGAGTTGGTTTACAATGTTGTTTTAGTTTCAAGTGTACAGCAAAGTGATTCAGTTATATGTATACATATATTCATGCTTTTTTAGATTCTCTTCTCATGCAGATTATGCAGAATACTGGGTAGAGTTCCCTGTGCTATATAGTAAGTCCTTGTCAGTTATCTATCTTGTTGAATGTAATAGTAGGCGTATATTCATCCCAAGCTGCTGATTTATCCTGCCCGCTCCATGTTTCCCTTTTCATAACCATTGGTTTATTTTTGATGTCTGTAAGTCTGCTTCTGTTTTACAAATAAGTTCATTTGTATCTTTTTTTTTTTCAAAATAAGATTCTACATGTATATGATATTTCATATATTTGTTTTTGTCTCTCTGAGTTACTTCACTTAGTATGATAATTTCTAAGTGCATACATGTTGCTGAAAATGGCATTATTTCCTTCTTTTTATGGCTGAGAAATACTCCATTGTATATATGTACAACATTTTTATGATGAGAGGAAAACTCGAGCCAGTACTGGAAGGAACATCTTAGAAGGAAACACTTAGCTACAATATATTTGTTTGTTTGTTCTGATGTTGCTATACCAGAACTAGGCAAACATTTTCCGTCAAGGGACAAATGGTAAATATTTTAAGCTTTTTAGGCCTTACAGTCTCTGTCACAATTATCCATGCCCGCTTTTTAGCAGAAAGTCAGAGGGAACATGTAGCCAAGTGAGTGCTCTAATACACTTTATTTATGGAGACTAAGTAAATTTTACATGTCACAAAATATTCTTCTTTTTATTTGTTTCAGTCATTTGAAATATAAAACCTACCTTGTTCAGCTGTAAGAGGGAAATGTAGCAAACATCCCTTAATATGTACTCCATTCAGAATTAACACGTATATATTTTCCATTTTTGCTTCATTTATGTTATTTAGTTTACTAACAAAAGTTAGGTAGCATTTAAGATTTCTTTATCTTCTTCACCAATTCAAAATTTCCTTTAAGAAGTAAGTACTTTCATGGATTTTTTATGTACTGTTTCAAAATATATTTTATACATTACATTACATCACTATGTATTCCATAGGTATGTATATGGAATGTATCAATGGTATTAATTGCTACTGTCATTAATATGTTTTCAATAAATTACAATTGATGTATTATTCTCCAGATGTTTTTTACGTTCATCAGTATATTATGAAGACTTATTCATGATGATGTATAGATGTTTGTTCAGATATAAGCAATGATATATAGTTGATTCAACAANGGTATTAATTGCTACTGTCATTAATATGTTTTCAATAAATTACAATTGATGTATTATTCTCCAGATGTTTTTTACGTTCATCAGTATATTATGAAGACTTATTCATGATGATGTATAGATGTTTGTTCAGATATAAGCAATGATATATAGTTGATTCAACAACAATTTCATTTTTTTCCATTCTATGAAAGATGGCTGTTCCCTGTTCTTGAATTATGCAAATAATACTGCAGGAAAAATTGTTAAGCATTTCACTTGGTGTACATATACAAGACCATTTATAGGGCGTGTATGTAGAAATGAAGTTGTTAGACTTTAGAGAAGTATATATTCCATAATACTAGATTATTTTTCTCTCCAATGGTGTTACAAATTTATACGTTTCTTCCATTATGGAAAAGTCTCTTGATCTACCATTATTTTAAGCAATTATAACTGAAATAATTTATTTATTTCAACTTGGTGTACATATACAAGACCATTTATAGGGCGTGTATGTAGAAATGAAGTTGTTAGACTTTAGAGAAGTATATATTCCATAATACTAGATTATTTTTCTCTCCAATGGTGTTACAAATTTATACGTTTCTTCCATTATGGAAAAGTCTCTTGATCTACCATTATTTTAAGCAATTATAACTGAAATAATTTATTTATTTCATCTGATTCCTATAAAATCATATCCAATTGTTATATTTGAATGCAATTTTAATATTTTCATCAGTTAAGGTTGGGTCAGTTCAGTAATTTAGTCGTGTTGAACTCTTTGTGACCCCATGTACTGCAGCACACCAGGCCTCCTTGTCCATCAACAATTCCCAGAGTTTGCCCAAACACATATCTATTGAGTCAGTGATGACATCTAACTGTCTCATCCCCATAATTATATTCACTATTCTAAAATCAGGTACAGATATTTATGGAAAATTGGTTGTGAAAGAGGTGGCCTTACAAACTTCCCTTGTCTCTATCCCACATATATACTTATTCCATATTTTATAATCAACTCATCTGAATCATTTAAAATAATTTAGTATGATGTGTATTGACATTTATTGAACTTTTAGTGATTATATAAAATTGGCATTTTTATACTTTTGGAACTTTTTAAGTGGAAAAGATATTTCTCCCCTTCCACTTGTGTTTGTTATACATACATCAGTGACATTTACAAATCAATTTGTGTATAGCTTTGTCTTCTTGTCATTCTCCTCTGGATTATATATCATTTTGTCTGAAATCTTAGTTACTACTGAATAGTAAGTTCTTATTTAATGTTTATATTGCATTCATACAGCTTTTTAACTCTTTTTAAAGAATTCTAGAAATTTTTTATTTAATAACTTTTATATAAGTATAAGAAGATATGATGTACAGAAAGTATTTTTGTACATTGACATACAAACTTAACACTACATTAACATTTTTGTATTACCATTTTACACAGGCAGTCTTTGCTCATCTTTTTTTTTATTTTATTTTTATTTATTTATTTATTTATTTATTAAATTTTATTTTATTTTACTTTACAGTACTCTACTGGTTTTGGCATACATTGACTTGAACCCACCACGGGTGTACACGAACTCCCAAACATGAACCCCCCTCCCTCCTCCCACCCCACATCATCCCTCTGGATCATCTTATATTTTGGATTTCATTGATTAATACTTCAGTGCTAAGTATAATTTTGGTGGTTGTATTAATAATTGGCATCATTTCCATTACTTTTTTGAATTTATTTAGTGTGCTTATACTTGAATTGTACAATATTTATCGATGACTAGATTAATTGTTCCCAAATACCATTTTATTTGCTATCATAGAATTAGCACCCATGCCATGTGACCCACTGTCACATGACTGGCCCATACATATTATATGACTGGGTCTCTCAAAGGGCTCAGCGAGCCCAGAACTACCACCTGAGGTCAACTAACTAGAAACAGGCTGTATATTTTTCCATTTATAAGGGCTTTTAAAAATATCTACCTGGATTATCACAGCTCCTTGTACTTTACATCCTAAAGACACTTTGAGCCCAACACTTAAGAATCTTCTGGACTTGACTTCTGGTCTCAGAAACTGAGTTTTGTAGTCTGCCCCCAACACTAATCTTACTTTTTCTTTTCACAAAAATTCCCCTCACTGACTGACTGACTGCTCAAACCATCCAGCAACTCTCCTTACCATCAAGTCTAGGTAGAAGATTCATCTAGCACTTTAACCACAGAAATCTACCTGAAGTGAAGTAAGACCTAGTTTTTCTAAGTTGTTCAATGGGAAAACAAAAGGAGGGCTTGGCCAAGGGGACCTTAACATTTCCCTCCCCTAAGTAATCTTTATACAAGCTTCTTCCAGACTCTAGGTCCTCATTTCCCTTTACTTACAACATTTACTTTAGAAAACTTGTAATTGAAGATTATATTTATGGCCTTTCAATGTGTGAATATGTTTTAAAGTTTCTTGCCAGTTTCACACTGCAAGATTATTTTCTCAAGGGCATGGGAGCCATCCCTTTGAAATGTAACGGTGAAGAAAGACTGAGCTTCCCCATTTCCCAGACTCTGTAGAAAGGTGGGAGTCTAACTTCTCTGGGTGATTTGCTCAGAGTTTTAAACCTACTTTCTAGTATGACAGTTTATTTTTTCCTTTGGGCAAATCTAATCAGAAAACAAGCTTCCCAGGTGACACTAGTGGTAAAGAACCTGCCTGCCAATGCAGGAGACATAAACAATGGGCCTTCTTCCCCTGGACTGGGATGATTCCCTGGAGGAGGGCATGACAATTCACTCCAGTATTATTGCCTGGAGAATCCCATGGACAGAGAACCCTGGTGAGCTACAGTCCACAGGGTCGCAAAGAGTAGGACACAGCTGAAATGCCTTAACACACACACACAATCAGGAAACAGGTGACCCACGATCTCTTTTTCATCTGGCATTTAAAAATCCTTTCCCTGCCCTTTGTTTTTGTTTTCCCTGTGCTGAACTCAGATGGCACAAGAGGGCCTAGAGGAGTTAAGGTTTTATGAAGACCTACAAGACCTTGTAGAACTAACACCCAAAAAAGATGTCCTTTTCATTCTAGGGGACTGGAATGCTAAAGTAGGAAGTCAAGAAACACCTGGAGTAACAGGCAAATTTGGCCTTGGAATGCGGAATGAAGCAGGGCAAAGACTAATAGAGTTTTGCCAAGAAAATGCACTGGTCATAGCAAACACCCTCTTCCAGCAACACAAGAGAAGACTCTACACATGGACATCACCAGATGGTCAACACCGAAATCAGATTGATTATATTCTTTGCAGCCAAAGATGGAGAAGCTCTACACAGTCAACGAAAACAAGACCAGGAGCGGACTGTGGCTCAGATCATGAACCCCTTATTACCTAATTCAGACTTAAATTGAAGAAAGTAGGGAAAACTGCTAGAACATTCAGCTATGACCTAAATCAAATCCCTTATAATTATACAGTGAAAGGGAGAAATAGATTTAAGGGACTAGATGTGATAGATAGAGTGCCTGATGAACTATGGAATGAGGTTCATGACATTGTATAGGAGACAGGGATCGAGACCATCCCCATGGAAAAGAAACACAAAAAAGCAAAATGGCTGTCTGGGGAGGCCTTACAGATAGCTGTGAAAAGAAGAGAGGCAAAAAGCAAAGGAGAAAAGGAAAGATATAAGCATCTGAATGCAGAGTTCCAAAGAATAGCAAGAAGAGATAAGAAAGCCTTCTTCAACTATCAATGCAAAGAAATAGAGGAAAACAACAGAATGGGAAACACTAGAGAACTCTTCAAGAAAATCAGAGATACCAAGGGAACATTTCATGCAAAGATGGGCTTGTAAAGGACAGAAATGGTATGAACCTAACAGAAGCAGAAGATATTAAGAAGGAGGTGGCAAGAATACACAGAAGAAC
>SJYX01008282.1:113158-161852 GCA_006410675.1 Oreotragus oreotragus
AATGAAAAACCTCTGTCTAGATTCATATTTTTGCATGTGAATGTCCAATTGTCCATTGATTTGCATTTTAAGGATGAACAATTTCAATATTCCCATATATTTGGTTTATTTTATCAGTGTATTCCACAGTGTGCACTTTTTTCCTGTTAAGAATAATGTTATCTTTATACTAAATATGAAATACATTCATCCTTGTCAATATTCAAATAGTAAATATAAAAATAGATCAAGATAAATACCAGAATATGAGAATATAAAAATTGAATGAAACTTTTCATTCCTGAAAAAAGTACATTTTTAAAGAAGCTAATAGTAAATATTTGAGTTCTCTTTCTATGACTTGTGCATTGGTAAAGGTTGTAGTGAAAATTGTCAAATGACTTTCATTTTCTCTTTCTTGTTAAAAGCTTTCTGTGTGGAAAGTTGTCCTACACTGTGTCAAAAGAATAAGCTGTCAGATTGCTAATGTTTAATACATTGTGAGAACAACTGCCATGCACTATACAAATTGACCTTTTCAGGACTCCAGATTTGATTGGATGGACATTTCTCTCCTATTTAAAAACTCAAACCCCTGCTGGAAAGAGCTAGAATGACCATCTGTTGAAATTCAGAATACTAAAAAGGTTAAAGTACACAACCAAGTGCTTTATAAAATATTTCATAATTAAAATTTTCCACCTTATTTAGTGTCATAAATAATGAGAAACTGAAATGGTGATATGAATTCAGTTTTCATTATTTAGAAAATAAAATGTAAAGTAAGAATGCAATACTATTAGCTGTTGTATTGAAGGTCTAAAAAAAAGGTATTTTAGTTTTGCTGAGGTATCAGGGATTAGTCTAAAACACAGTCACCTTAGTACAAAAGAATGTTTCATTTCAGTTCAAAATGTCACTTAGGATAATGATAAAAAGTGTTAATGTTTGCAGTGCATTAAATCCTAAAGGTTTAAGTCATCTACTCATCAATGCTGGCATGTATGCTTATTATCTAATTTATAATATCTCAGATATTTACAGTACTATAAATTAAAGCACAACAGCTGGTATAGCAGAAATCATAAATAATTAGATGTATCTTTTAAATGCTGATTGATTTTTTTATGGAACTATGTCTTAGCTTGGGCTGCCTTAACAAAGGACCATAGACTTGGTGGTTTATAAACAACAGAGGCTGGAAAGTCCCAGATGAGCATGAGAGCACCATCAGGCTCTGGAGAAAGCCCTCTTCTGGGCTCCCTTCTGTGTTGACAACATATCTTTGCTTCTTCACATGTCAGAAAGACATGAGATTGCTCAGTGTCCTCTTCTTTCAAGGGCACTAATATCATTCAAAACAGCTCCGCTTGGCTCAGACGGTAAAGCATCTGCCTGCAGTGCAGGAGACCCGGTTCGATCCCTGGGTTGGGAAGATCCCCTGGAGAAGGAAATGGCAACCCACTCCAGTACTCTTGCCGGGAGAATCCCATGGATGGAGGAGCCTGATAGGCTACAGTCCATGGGGTCGCAAAGAGTCGGACACGACTGAGGGACTTCAGTTTCAGTTTCCACTTTATAATCTAATTACCTCCCAAAGACTCTCTCTCTTAATACTCCTAATACCATCACAATGGGTATTAGATTTCAATATAATTGTTGGGGGATAGATATTCTGTCCAAATCAAATTATATAATCTAGTATATGATGCAAATATGATTTCTGTATACAATAATTACAATAACTGTATGTATTTAACAGAACTATGATTAGTATAGATTATTGACAGAACTTGAAGACTAATTTATTTCCATTGAATAAGTACCATTAAAATAAATATCATTCAATAATTTGGTAATGATAAATGTTATTTGCTGAAAAATACAGAAAACTAAGCGATAATGATGTATATTTTGTTTAACACAAACTGAAAAGTTTTAGAAATATTGATTTTAATTAAAATGGCATTCAATTAATTATGAATTGAAGTTATTAAAATTATTCTTACAGTGTCATGCTGAATTGTTTTACCTCACCCAATATAAATAATAATTTAATTAAATAGCAGTTATTTATTTAAATTTCAATTTTTGATATTAAAAATGAGACAATACAGAAAAGATAGACTTTTAAACAAAAACTCTTTATAAAACAAATAAACCTGCTAATTTAAATATTTATATAAATATAGTTTATTAGAGTTATTAGAGATATAGATGGAAAGAAAGATTTCAGGATGCAAAATTGACCCATGAAAGCCTATAGTGTGTGTGTGTATATATATATATATTTATCTACAAAGAAATACATGTAAATCAGAATTAAAACTGCTCAAATACATTGTATCAAATTAAGTATTATAGTTCTTACTCTCTGACATAACTGTAAACATAATTTGCATGGTTCCTAAGAGAAGATAATAAAAGATTCAGTAATTAACTGAGATGAAATGGATTTTATGTTTTTTTATATTTTAGCTCATGATGGCAAAATCTCTGAAAGTCCATTCACCAATAACAGTTTCATCCTATATGATATTAAACAAACATGAATAGTATTTCTACTGTTATTTAAAATAGGTAGAAAGGTTGTATAAGATACACATTACTATATTAAAATATATAATGAGAATAAATAAGAAAAGAGAAACTGCACTTGATATAAAAAAGAGAATAAGTACTTAAAATGTAAGATACATTGGCACTGAAGTGGGTGGTAACTAATTAAACAGAAAAGTACATGCTAAAATGGGAACAGGAAAGAAATGTGTTCTTAAGAAAGCAAAAAGGAGAAACTGGAAGTGAGCTATTTTGTAAAATGGAGACAACAGAAAAGCTTGGTGGAAGGAAGGGAAGGAAGGATGGAGAAAGGAAGAACTAAAGAATAAAAATCTCTTTCATCTGGTCCAGGCAAAAGAGAGGTAATGACTCTCCCCATGACTTTGGCCATGACCTGCCTGAGCTGAAGTAAAAATACACACCTGGATTTCATGTAATATTTAGTCTTACTAGATATTTGTGCCATCTGAGAGATAATATTGTGCTTACTTGTTCAGTCATCTCTGACTCTTTGCAACCTCATGGATTATAGCACCAGGTTCCTTTGTCTGTGTTCCCTTGTGTATGGGGATTCTCCAGGCAAGAATACAGGAGTGGGTTGCCATGCCCTCCTCCAGGAGATCATTCCTTCCAAGGGATCAAACTCAGGTCTCCCACATTGCAAAATACATTGATAATGAANAGGTTCCTTTGTCTGTGTTCCCTTGTGTATGGGGATTCTCCAGGCAAGAATACAGGAGTGGGTTGCCATGCCCTCCTCCAGGAGATCATTCCTTCCAAGGGATCAAACTCAGGTCTCCCACATTGCAAAATACATTAATAATGAAAAGGCTAAAAAAAGAGCAGCATTTAAATATATTTTTAAGATGTTTACCATTAAAGAAAACTGTGATCTGTTTGGGAATAATCAAACAAAACTAAACAAATTTTAGTGACTAAAAACATTAAACACAATTCAACAATTTTAAAATCAAACAGAATATAGAATACCTATAAATATACAACGGTTATACTGACAAAACCCATAGTTTCCTCTTGTCATTCACATTAGAAACCAGAAAAGAATAAGTAAGATATTTAAAGTGTTTGGATCAATGAATTGATATAGAAGTCAGTAGGTTAATGATATTTTCATCTTGCTCCTTCTTTGATGACCCCAATAGAGCTCCTTTAAGGTAATAACACCCATTCATGACAGAAAAGATGAATTGAAAATATATGCTTAAATAAACCTTAATAATAAGAAAAGTTAAACATTTATCAGTTATTTTTAGTACATACATGTTTCCAAATAAAACATCAAATTTCATATACCTATTCATAATTTAATATTAGAATTGCTGCAATAGCATTTTAAATATTTGCTGAATCAATTAATTTATAAGCATATATATACAAGCGTATATAAATATATCATATTTGCAATTAAATTTATCTTAATTCTGTTACTTGTTAGAAATATCTGGTCATTAATGCCAACAAGAGTTAAAAACATAACTAGAGATTCTTCTCAAATACAGTATTATAAAAATGTAAACAAATATTTTCAACTCACACAATGTCAACTTAAAATTTTAACTTATATGAGAGCAAGAAATACACATAGCCACGAACTTAACTCCTATAAACAGGAAATTCAGGAGTAAAATATATTTGATGAAATCCATTGAAAATCTTTGGTGACACAGAGTATGAAAATACAGTTATTTTTACCTTCAAAATGGTATAATATTGTGGTCTGAGATTAATCTAAACCTGAAAAAAANATATGAGAGCAAGAAATACACATAGCCACGAACTTAACTCCTATAAACAGGAAATTCAGGAGTAAAATATATTTGATGAAATCCACTGAAAATCTTTGGTGACACAGAGTATGAAAATACAGTTATTTTTACCTTGAAAATGGTATAATATTGTGGTCTGAGATTAATCTAAACCTGAAAAAATCATATAAACAAATCAATGTTAAACATTTTGAATTAATAATTATAATAAATAACATTAAAAATACTCTGATTAATAATTTATTTAATTAATTAATGGAAAGATTATTGTCACCTGTTGTACATTGTCAATGGTTAGTAAACAGGCATTATTAATGCCACATAGATAATTCAGGAAGAAGTGATCATTAATAAAATAGGTCAGGGCAAGAAGTTCCACCTGTGCTGATATCAACTCACAGAAGGGTACTGGAGAGTCTCTTCATTATTTTGCTGTTTGTGTCTTCTTTTGCAGCTTCAGCTTAACCCCTGGACTTATTTTTATTCAGTCTGAAAATCTTTAATATATCTTTAAGTACAGGTTCAGTGTTAAGTTCTCTCCTTCAACTGACAACTTTTATTTTCATTTTTCCTCTTGATACTTAAAAATGTTTAATGCAACGCTTTTTGTCTCACATAACTTTGAGTACAAAATAAGCTGTTAAGTCTCCCCCTCCTTCAGTTCAGTCAATCAGTCGTGTCCAAGTCTTTGTGACACCATGGACTGCAGCACACCAGGCTTCCCTGTCCATCATCAACTCCCAGAGATTGCTAAAACTCAAGTCCATCGAGTCAGTGATACCATCCAACCATCTCATCCTCTGTCGTCCCCTTCTCCTCCTGCCTTCAATCTTTTCCAGCTGGAAAATATTTTCCAGCATTAGGGTCTCTTCCAATAAGTCAGTTCTTCCCATCAGGTGACCAAANTCAGTGATACCATCCAACCATCTCATCCTCTGTCGTCCCCTTCTCCTCCTGCCTTCAATCTTTTCCAGCTGGAAAATATTTTCCAGCATTAGGGTCTCTTCCAATAAGTCAGTTCTTCCCATCAGGTGACCAAAGTATTGGAGCATCAGCTTCAGCATCAGTCCTTCCAGTCAATCCTAAGGGAGATCAGTCCTGACTGGTTGGATCTCCTTGTAGTCCAAGTGACTCTCAAGAGTCTTCTCCTATACCACATTTCAAAAGCATCAGTTCTTCAGTGTTTGGCTTTCTTTATACTCCAACTCTCACATCTATACCTGACTACTGGAAAAACCATAGTCTTGACTAGAGGAACCTTTGTTGGCAAAGTAATGTCTATGCTTTTTAATATGCTGTCTAGGTTACTCATAACTTTCCTTCCAAGGAGTATCTTTTAATTTCACGGTTGCAGTCACCATCTGCAGTGATTTTGGAGCCCCCCAAAATAGTCTGACACTGTTTCCACTGTTTCCCCATCNGCAAAGTAATGTCTATGCTTTTTAATATGCTGTCTAGGTTACTCATAACTTTCCTTCCAAGGAGTATCTTTTAATTTCACGGTTGCAGTCACCATCTGCAGTGATTTTGGAGCCCCCCAAAATAGTCTGACACTGTTTCCACTGTTTCCCCATCTATTTCCCATGAAGTGATGGGACCAGATGCCATAGTCTAAGTTTTCTGAATGTTGAGCTTTAAGCCAACTTTTTCACTTTCCTCTTTCATGTTCATCAAGAGGCTCTTCATTCCTTCTTCACTCTCTGCCGTAAGGGTGGTGTCATCTGCAAATCTGAAGTTACTGATATTTCTCCTAGCAATCTTGATTCCAGCTTATGCTTCATCCAGCCTGGCATTTTTCATGATGTACTCTGCATACAATTTAAATAAGCAGGGTGACAATATACAGCCTTGACATACTCCTTTTTCTATTTGGAACCAGTTTGTTGTTCCATGTCCAGTTTTAACTGTTACTTCCTGACCTGTCTACAGATTTCTTAAGAGGCATGTCAGGTATTTTTCATGATGTACTCTGCATACAATTTAAATAAGCAGGGTGACAATATACAGCCTTGACATACTCCTTTTTCTATTTGGAACCAGTTTGTTGTTCCATGTCCAGTTTTAACTGTTACTTCCTGACCTGTCTACAGATTTCTTAAGAGGCATGTCAGGTGGTCTGGTATTCCCATCTCTTTCAAATTTCCACAGTTTACTGTGATCCACATAGTCAAATCTTTGACATAGTCAATAAAGCAGAAATCAATGTTTTTCTGGAACTCTCTTGCTTTTTTGATGATCCAGCGGATGTTGGCAATTTGATCTCTGGTTCCTCTGTCTTTTCTAAATCCAGCTTGAACATCTGGAATTTCATGGTTCACGTATTGCTGAAGCCTGGCTTGAAAAATTTTGAGCATTACTTTACTAGCATGTGAGATGAGTGCAACTGTGTGGTAGCTTGCACAATCTTTGCCATTGCCTTTCTTTAGGATCAGAATGAAAACTGATCTTTCCAGTCCTGTGGCCACTTGCATTTTCCAAATTGGCTGGCATATTGAGTACAGCACTTCAAGAGCATCAGCTTTTAGGATTTGAAATAACTCAACTGGAATTCTATCACCTCTACTAGCTTTGTTTATAGTGATGCTTCCTAAGGTTCACTTGACTTTGTATTCCAGCGTATCTGGATCTAGGTTTCACTCCCTTTAAATGTCTGTTTCCATCCCTACCCAGAACTCCATTTGGGATTTTCTTAGAGTTTCTATCTAGTTTGGAAACATATCAATTTGCCACTGATTCTCATTGTTTTCCCTCTCTCTTTATGTGGGAAACCACTTAAGGTTAAATGCTTCAATAATGTCCTGATTGCCCCTGAGTAACTACTGTATTTTTTCAAAATTATTTTCTCTTTATTTCAGCGTGGATAATTTGTTGCAATATTTGGACATGTGAAGTTTGTGCTGAACATTAAAATGAACTTTGGATAGTAAGAATTTTTAACTGAAATCTAAGGCTACCCTTGTGATTCACCTGGTAAAGAATCTTCCTGCAATGCAGGATACCTGGGTTCGATTCCTGGGTCGGGAAGTTCCCCTGGAGAAGGGAAAGGCTACCCAGGGTCGCAATGAGTCAGACACAATTGAGTGACTTTCACTTTCACTTATCTTCAAGGCTACATACAGACATTTTATTGTGATCTGAATTTAGATGGTTTTCAAAATCTGGTGGTGAGTGATCACCAAGAAAATGAGTAAAAAAGAGAAAAGAAGAGTTAAATAATGAATCCTGCTGCTGCTAAGTCGCTTTAGTAGTGTCTGACTCTGTGCGACCCCATGGACAGCAGCCCACCAGGCTCCCCTGTCCCTGGGATTCTCCAGGCAAGAACACTGGAATGGGTTGCCATTTCCTTCTCCAATGCATAAAAGTGAAAAGTGAAAGTAAAGTCAGTCATGTCTGACTCTTAGCGACCCCATGGACTAGGACACTTCAAAAACAGGAGACTGGAAAATCTGAAGGAAGCAGCAAACGAGATAATAAGGATCAGTTACTGCATAGGAGGTGAATTAAGAGTCTGTGGTGGTATTCTGGAAACCAATGCTAGGAGAGTGTTTGAAAAGTCAGTCATGTCTGACTCTTAGCGACCCCATGGACTAGGACACTTCAAAAACAGGAGACTGGAAAATCTGAAGGAAGCAGCAAACGAGATAATAAGGATCAGTTACTGCATAGGAGGTGAATTAAGAGTCTGTGGTGGTATTCTGGAAACCAATGCTAGGAGAGTGTTTGCAAGAGAAAATAGTAATCATCTGAGTCAATGCATAAAGTGAATACTCAGAATATACTTTGGACGGACACAGTTAGAAAATTTTAAATATATAAAAGCAGATATAATGGAGTGTTGAGAATGAAGTTCATAATGGCTATTAGAAAGAATTAAAAATAAGAAACCGATTCTACAAACTCACTGACAGTGTTTTCATTAATCTCATTTTTTTTGGTGATAATTTATAAAGTAATTCATATGGTTCAATTTTTATGTTTCTAATAACCTCTCCTCTGAACATCACAGGTAAATGCAAACACTAGCAATAGATTCTGTATCAGACCAATTATACTGCTTAAATAACAGAGCTGTCCTACTTACTCTTAAAATGGGAATTATACAATTCAATATTTTGTCTCATGCTAGCCCATGTCTCATATTTTCATGTGTATACATAAAATGTGGCGTGCTATCTCTATATATAACAAGTTTAAGTAAGATAACTACCACCCTGGATTTTAAAATCTTAAAGAGCACTTGAAAACATAATAATAAAGTATAGGCCATGCTTCAGAGAATGAAAATATTTGAATAACTGACATTTTTTTTTTAAGTGCTGGGAAGCTTTTGGCTAAGTCCCTGAAATTCCATAATAATTACACCTGCAATTGGATAGATTATTGCAGCTTTAATGTACACTAATTTTAGTAGGTTGTAGGGTTCTGGTCCTAAATAATTTGGTTGGGGCCTAGATATCAGAGTTGGAAACAGTTATTGAGAAAGTCCAAATGATTTGCTTTAATCAGCTGTGACATGCATGGGAATATATCCACTATTCTGAGCATTAAGATTATGATCATGTCAAATAAACGGACAATGCTTGAATTACTGGATCCAATTCAATGTGTTCTATTATAGATGCCTATGCAAAATCTGTAAGATATCTTAGAGTAAACTATCATTTTAATATCTGTTTCTAATTCCACAACAAATAATTTCAAAGAAGTGTCTTTTAGCTATCTACTAAGTAGCATGTGGTATGATCTGTTTCCAGAGGAATTACACCAGAAGTGTTTTTAAAATTGAGAAAATAATTATCTGGGACATGAAAACCTTTTTTTTTTTTTTAAACAACTGTATTGTTGAACAAAACAAGCTTATGCAATTGTTATTAACATACAGAAAACATATATAAAGCATATGTAATAGTTTTATCTAACATATTATGTTAAAAACGGTTACATCTCACATTTTCAAAATGATGACATTTTCAAAATGATGACATTGTCCATTCAGCATATTACCAGTTGAATTGTTAGTTGCCATTTCATATATATCTTACATATGTAAAAGAAGTATCATAGTTTTACATATGTTATGAACAAGTTCAGATTTTTGTGTTGTTTTTATTGTTTCTCAAAGGATTTTGCCCCAAGTTATATGTTTGCCAATCCTACATAAATGTTCCTTGCTTTAATATCCTCAAGGCACCTGTTTCATCTTCTTTGTGTACTAAGTCATGTATCATTGTGTAACTGTACTTAAACATACTTTTGTTTTATGATTATTATAAGCCACAGCAGTGGCTGTGACAGTGCAGGAGTGACTGAGAGGAGCTACCCCACACCCAAGGCAAGGAGCAGCAGCTGTGCTTTGCTAAAGCAGCTGTGAAGAGATACCCCATGTCCAAGGTAAGGGAAACCCAAGTAAGACATAAGCGGTGAGAGAAGGCATCAGAAGGTAGGCACACTGAAACCGCAATCACAGACAACTAGCCAATCTGATCACATGGAACACAGCCTTGATAACTCAATGAAACTAAGCCATGCCATTTGGGGCCACCCAAGACAAATGGCTCATGGTGGAGAGGTCTGACAGAATGAGGTCCACTGGAGAAGGGAATAGAAAACCACTTCAGTATTCTTGCTTTGAGAACTCCATGAACAGTATAAAAAGACAAAAAGATAGGACACTGGAAGATGAGCTCCCCAGGTCAGTAGGTGCCCAACATGCTACTGGAGATCAGTGGAGAAACAACTCCAGAAAGAATGAAGGGATGGAGCCAAAGCAAAAACAACACCCAGTTGTGAATGGGACTGGTGATGGAAGCAGGGTTCAATGCTGTAAAGAGCAATATTGCATAGGAATCAGGAATGTTAGGTCCATGAATCAAGCCAAATTGGAAGTGGGCAAACAGGAGATGAAAATAGTGAACATCAACATTATAGGAATCATAGAACTAAAATGGACTGGGATGGGTGAATTTAACTCAGATGATGACTATATCTACTACTGGGGGAAGGAATCCTTAAGAAGAAATGGAGTAGCCATCATAGTCCACTCTCCGAAATGCAGTTTGATGCAATCTCAAAAACGACAGAATGATCTCTGTTCGTTTCCAAGGCAAACCATTCAATATCATGGTAATCCAAGTATATGACCCAACCAGTAACACTGAAGAAGCTGAAGTTGAATGGCTCTGTGAAGACCTATAAGACTTTCTAGAACTAATACCTCAAAATAAGATGCCATTTTCATTATAAAGGATAGGAATGCAAAAATAGGAAGTCAAGAAACACCTGCAATAACAGGTGAATTTGGCCTTGGAGTACAAAATGAAGCAGGGAAAAGGATAACAGAGTTTTGCCTAGAGAACCCACTGGTCATAGCAAACAACCTCTTCCAACAACACAAGAGAAGACTCTACACATGGACATGACCAGATGGTCGACATCAAAATCAGATTCATTATATTCTTTGCAGCCAAAGATGGAGAAGCTCTATACAGTCAGCAAAATCAAGACCAGGAGCTGACTGTGGTTTAGATCATTAACCCCTTATGGACAAATTCAGGCTTAAATTGAAGAAAGTAGAGAAAACCATTAGACAATTCAGGTATGATCTAAATCAAATCATTTATGACTAAAGAGTGGAAGTGAGAAATAGATTTAAGGGCCTAGATCTGATAAACAGAGTGCCTGATGAACTATGGATGGAGGTTTGTGACAATGTACAGGAATCAAGACCATCCCCAAGAAAAAGAAATGCAAAAAAGCAAAATGGCTGTCTGAGGAGGCCTTACAAATAGCTGTGAAAAGAAGAGAAATGAAAAGCAAAGGAGAAAAGGAAAGATATACCCATTTGAATGCAGAGCTCCAAAGAATAGCAAAGAGAGATAAGAAAGCCTTCCTCAGCAATCAATGCAAAGAAATAGAGGAAAACAATAGAATGGGAAAGACTAGAGATCCCTTCAAGAAATAGAAATATCAAGGGAATATTTCATGCAAAGATGAGCTCAATAAAGGAAATAAATGGTATGGACCTAACAGAATCAGCAGTTATTAAAAAGAGGTGGCAAGAATACACAGAAGAACTGTACAAAAAAGATCTTCAGGATGAAGACAATCACAATGGTGTGATCAGTCACACTCACCTAGAGCCAGACATCCTGAAATGTGAAGTCAATTTGTCCTTAGGAAGCATCACTATGAATAAAGCTAGTGGAGGTGATAGAACACCAATTGAGGTATTTCAAATCCTGAAAGATGATGCTGTGAAAGTCCTGCCCTCAATATGTCAGCAAATTTGGAAAACTAAGCAGTGGGAACAGGACTGGAAAAGGTTAGTTTTCATTTCAATCCCAAAGAAAGGCAATGCCAAAGAATGATCAAACTACCACACAATTGCACTCCTCTTACACACTACTAAAATAATGCTCAAAATTCTCCAAGCCTCAGCAGTGAGTGAACCGTGAACTTCCAGATGTACAAGCTGGTTTTAGAAAAGGCAAAGGAACCAGAGATCAAGTTGGCAACATCCACTGGATCATCAAAAAACAAGAGAGTTCCAGAAAAACATCTATTTCTGCTTTATTGAGTTTGCCAAAGCCTTTGACTGTGTGGGTCACAATAAACTGTGGAAAATTCTGAAAGAGATGGGAATACTAGATCACCTGACCTGTCTCTTGAGAAATATGTATGCAGGTAAGGATGAAACAGTTAAAACTGGCCATGGAACAACAAACTGGTTCCAAATAGGAAAAGGAGTACATTAAGTCTGTATTGTGTCACCCTACTTATTTAACTTATATGTATGGTACAACATGAAAAACGCTGGGCTGGAGGAACACAAGCAGGAATCATGATTGGCAGGAGAAATATGAATAACCTCAGATATGCTGATGACACCACCCTTATGGCAGAAAGTGAAGAAGAACTAAAGGGCCTCTTGATGACAGTGAAAGCGAAGAGTGAAAAAGTTGGCTTAAAGTTGAACATTCAGAAAACTAAGATCATGGCATTCAGTCCCATCATTTCATGGCAAATAGATAGGGAAACAGTGTAAACAGTGTCAGACTTTATTTTTATGGGCTCCAAAATCACTGCAGATGGTGACTGCAGCCATGAAATTAAAAGATGCTTATTCCTTGGAAGGAAAGTTATGACCAACCTAGACAGCATATTAAAAAGCAGAGACATTACTTTGTCAACAAAGGTCCAACTAGTCAAGGCTATGGTTTTTCCAATGGTCGTGTATGGATGTGAGAGTTGGACTATGAAGAAAGCTGAGCACTGAAGAATTGATGCTTTTGAACTGTGGTGTCGGAGACGTCTTGAGAGTCCCTTGGACTGCAGTAGATCCAACCAGTCCATCCTAAAGAGACCAGTCCTGGGTGTTCATTGGAAGGACTGATGTTGAAGCTGAAATTCCAATACTTTGGCCACCTGATGTGAAGAGCTGACTCATTTGAAAAGACCCTGATGCTGGGAGGGATTGGGGGAAGGAGGAGAAGGGGATGACAGAGTGTGAGATGGCTGGATGGCATCACTGACTCAATGGACACGGGTTTGGGTGAACTCCAGGAACTGGTAATGGACAGGGAGGCCTGGCGTGCTGTGGTTCATGGGGTCACAAAAAGTCGGACTCGACTGAGCAACTGAACTGAACTGAACTGATTGTCATTATTGTCTAACTGGACATTACCTAGACTTCTTTAACTTCTATTTGCTTGATATGCATGTTTTTCATTTTATTTTAGCAATCAATGCCCTGATATTTATACTGTATGTCACTTTAAACAACATTTGACTAAATATTTTTGTTTTATGAAGTTTGAGACTCTATAATTTTGTACTAGAGCATTAAGTTTATCTGCCTTTATTGTGATTTTTTTTTCTGAACTTGGATTATTTTCTACCCTCTTATTTTGTACTTTGCAGTTTCATTCAAAAATACTGAAAAACTGTAATATTCTAAGCTCATGTATAATTCAGTAAAGAAGCTTCATTAAAGGAGAAATTCCATGCTTCCTCCAATGTAATGTTCGTGAGAGAAGACAGAATAGTAATTAAGCATACAGACTTAGGAAACTGGGGTCTGACTTTACGTAGTCACTCTTACTAAAGGTTTATCTCTGAACAACTTCTTAATGTTTCGTATTTTCTAGTCCTCATTATAGAACTTACCACATAGAGTAATCAACTGTTTTGTTAAACATTTTCTTAATTTATTTAATGATGCTGCTGCTGCTGCTAAGTCGCTTCAGTCATGTTCTACTCTGGGCGACCCCATAGACAACAGCCCACCAGGCTCCCCAGTCCCTGGGATTCTCCAGGCAAGAACACTGGAGTACTTGCTATTGCTGCTGCTGCTGCTGCTGCTGCTAAGTCGCTTCAGTCGTGTCCGACTCTGTGCGACCCCATAGACAGCAGCCAATCAGGTTCCACAGTCCCTGGGATTCTCCAGTCAAGAACACTGGAGTGGGTTGCCATTTCCTTCTCCAATGCATGAAAGTGAAAAGTGAAAGTAAAGTCACTCAGTTGTGTCCAGGTCTTAGCGACCCCATGGATTGCAGCCCACAAGGCTCCTCCGTCCATGGGATTTCCTAGGCAAGAGTACTGGAGTGGGGTGCCATTGCCTTCTCCATTAATAATACTAGTAAGGGTTTTTGTATTTTTCCATATTTAATCCTATATCAAGTAATTCTTTTATGTTAATTCATTGTTATATTTATTCATTGTTATGCTTATCAGTAACATTTTTGGAGAATCTTATACATAATCCTAACATGTGTAAATAATGGGGTTTTTTAGTTAGTCTTTGTAGAACTGGCTTAGTAAAGACCTTCAAGATTTGCAGTTATTTTAACCCAAGGCAAAATCTGCAAATACAGCATTGAAAAATAAAAAGAACAAATAAAAAAATCAACCATGAATATTCATTAGAAGGACTAATGCTGAAGCTCCAATATTTTGGTCACCTGATGCAAAGAGCTGACTCAATGGATGGACTCTGATGCTAGGAAATATTCAAGTCCAGAGAAGAAGGGGGAAGCAGAGGATGAGATGGTTAAATAGCATCACTGACTCAGTGGGCATTAATCTGTGCAAACTCTCGGATATAGTGAAGAATGGAGGAGCCTGATTTGCTGAATCCATGGGATACCACAAAGAGTCTGACATGACAATACTGAGCAACAACAAAATATCTAATACATTACACTGGATTCTGCATTATCAGAATAAATTATACATGAATGCTACTCTGCAGGTGCCAACTTCATAACAGCTTTGGGGTCTTTAAGAGTTCTTCTGTAAAGTGCAAATGATTATAATTGTCATAATTTCCTGATTAATTTTCTTTCTTAATATTCAATAACCTTTTTCCTCTATAGTATTAATTTTCTTCTTAAAGCCTATTTTCTGTGATTTTACTATAGCCATCTCAGTACACTTTTCCTATATTTTTATTTTAAACTATTTTTGTATTTTGATGTAAAAGGCCTTTCTTTGAAAGTATTATAGGTGGATCAGGTTTTGTTGTTTAAATCAATTCTACTAATCTGTTTCACTTTGAATGCTTAATCTATTTACATTTAAAGTCCACGATGTAAATCCATTTTACATTTACTTATATAGTAGGATTTTTCTGTCTTTTTTATTATTTCTGGATGTCTTACCTCTTGCTTTTAATTTCATCATTTTCCCATCAGTGCCTTCTTCTGAGTTAAACAGAATTTCATATGCATTACTGTAATTCCCTTCTTGGTGATTTTACTCTGATTTTTGGTTAGAGCAGATTTGCTAGAAGTATATTTCTAAGGTTTTTGTTTTTTTTTTTTTAAGTCAAGGAATGTTTGTTTTATAATTTTTTCTGGATACAGAATTTTGGTTGACAGCATATGTTTCAGCACTGTCAAGATGTCATCCCATCCACTGTCTCTTGACTCCATGATTTCTGATGAGAAGTCAGCTGTTAATCTTATTGAGGAACACTTTTAAGTGGTAAGTCATGTCTCTCTTGCCAATTTCAAGATTTTCTTTGTCACGGACCTGTTTTTAGAATGACTAGGTTACCTCTAGGATGAATCTCTTGATTTGATTCTACTTGAAGTATGCTGAGCTACTTTGATGTGTTGATGAATTTTTTTCATCAAATATGTGAAGTTTGTTGTTATTATTCCTTCATATATTTTTTCAGCCCTATCTTTTTACTCTTCTCCTTCTGGGATTTCCATCATGTGTATTTTGGCATGCTTGATGATCTCTGTTCATTTTTCTCCTTTATTATTATTATTATTATATTTATTCCAATTAAAGTTAAGATCTTAGAGAGCTGAGTTGTTCCAGGTGATTTCTACTGTTTCTTGATGCTCTATAGGTAGGGTTTTCCTTTTGTTTTTCCTGAGCTGAATACTGAATCAAATGAAATTGCTAATGTATTATGGAAATAGAGTTTTTCCTGGAAGCTTCAAGTATAGGAAGAAAATAAATAATGTGTTTTGGAGTGGTGTTAGTGGTGTTTTTACACGGGCTCAAAGAAGGGCAGTCTTTCTTGTTAATTGTACGCCCAAATTCTTTTCAGGGTTGCCAAGTCAGAGAGCCCAAGAGGGAGGAAAAATGAGAATAACTCCAATTCAAAATATCACAGACTTCTCTGTCTTACTCTTGTATCACCTGGACAGATGATGTTCAGGTTTTTTTTTGTCTGTGAATTTGATCATTTTCCAGAGTTTTGAAATGATTATATTTAGTTGCTTTTCCAACATTTCCAATAGTTTTGAAGTTAAAAGTACATTCACCAAAGTCCTCTGTCACTTAATAAATCAACTTCTTCCTTTCATTGTTAAAAATATGTTTGTTATTTTTTTCTTTTTCTATGGATTTTAAAGTTGCTTATTAGATGACATTCAGACAAGATAATCTATTAAAGATATAATAAAAAATGACAAGAACAGACTTCAGAGTGTGCCTGTGAGTACTATACCACCTACTTTTATTTATCAATCATTTTTCTACCAAAATTTGCAAAAAAGTGACCACATAACAGGCATATACATTGGATAGACAAAGGGGAAAAATATTAAATGCAATCTTGATCAACAAATGGATGATTATTCAGCTTTTTCCAGTTTAAAAACATAAAACAACTTATAGGCATAAATATCTACTAATTATAGACTGTCACAAATTCTTAGGTTCTAACTACATGTGTGTGGGCAAGTGTTTTGGTGTCATCTAGAGTATTATAGTATCTTTAGCTGCCCTAGTTATTTGAATCAGTCAGTGTATCCAACTTGAAACAAAGCAGATGGCTTCAGTTACATAAAACAGGTGTTAATTTTGTATAACTGAAAATAGTATACTAAAAACTGTCCTTGTCAGTAAAATCTCTCTGTGTCACGAGTGCTGGGTTTCAAACACCTTATTTTCAAAAACATATATACTATTTTAAAAATGTCCTTGTGTAAGTTCCATAATGCCATTTTTTGCTCTTATTTCTTCCAAAGTACTTACTAGAATAAATATGGGTGTTTCAGCTACGTGATTTTTTTCCCCTATTACAAAACACATGCCATTGAATTAAATTAAACTAAACAAATCATCCACATTGAATTAGAGTAACCTATCATAGAGTAATATAATTTAAGATTTCTCTTACCTATAGAACGATACAGATATTCCAAATCAAATCAGCCTTGATAACCCAATCATACCTTTTAAAGAAATTTCCATACCTTCATGAATAAGTTCTAAGAATCTTTGGTTAAAAAAAGTGGTGTAACTTCCACCATATTACATTTTAAAGATATACTCTAAGATTGTAACCAAATCAAATCAGCCTTGATAACCCAATCATACCTTTTAAAGAAATTTCCATACCTTCATGAATAAATTCTAAGAATCTTTGGTTAAAAAAAGTGATGTAACTTCCACCATATTACATTTTAAAGATATACTCTAAGATTGTAGGATAATTTGAAGATAATTCTATCCACTGATTTCAACTTAACAAGAATTTTTACAGTTGAAAAGCGACATTTATTCAGTGTAGAAAGTGAAAGTGAAGTCGCTCAATCATGTCCGACTCTTTGCAACCCCATGGACTGTAACCCACCAGGCTCCTCCATCCAGGGGATTCTCCAGGTAAGAATATTGGAGTGGGTTGCCATTACCTTCTCCAGTGTATATTGTACCAATTATCAATAAGTTGACTCAGTTCCAAATCTGCTCTTTTATTTGCTCTTTGATTATGTAGCTGGGGGCTTCCCAGGTGGCTCAGTGGTAAAGAATCTGCCTGCCAATGCAGGAGACACAAGAGAGGTGGGTTCAATTCCTGGATCAGGAAGATCTCCTGGAGGAGGACTTGGAAACTCACTCCAATAGTCTTGCCTGAAGAATCCCTTGAACAGAGGAGCCTGGTGGGCTACAGTCTATAGGGTTTCAAAGAGTCAGACATGATTGAAATGACTTAGCACAGCACAGCCCAGCACAATGTAGCTGAGGTGTATATTTCTGTTTTGTATCCAGAAAAATATTATCCTTGTTGGTAGAGGGTAGCATAGGGGCATTAGAGATTATAGTTCTATTTTTTTCTCCCTTCCTTCTTCCAATATTCTATCTAGTTTTATCCAAGTTGAATGGATGTCTTTTTCAGCATTCATTCTCCAGCCAGGTTCAGATCAGTTCAGTTCAGTCACTCAGTCGTGTCCAACTCTTTGCGACCCCATGAATCACAGCACGCCAGGCATCCCTGTCCATCACCATCTCCCGGAGTTCACTCAGACTCAAGTCCATCGAGTCAGTGATCCCATCCAGCCATCTCATCCTCGGTCATCCCCTTCTCCTGCTGTCCCCAACCTCTCCCAGCATCAGAGTCTTTTCCAACGAGTCAGCTCTTCTCATGAGGTGGCCAAAGTACTGGAGTTTCAGCTTTAGCATCATTTCTTCCAAAGAAATCCCAGAGCTGATCTCTTCAGAACAGACTGGTTGGATCACCTTGGAGTCTAAGGGACTCTCAAGAGTCAGGAGCAAGTGGAAAATCCTCCTAAACAATTTACCCCAAACATACATTCCTCTTTCACATAGCTTCTAGTGATAAATGGCACCTTGTGTGAACAGTTTAGAATTGTGAATAAAGTGAAACTTCCAAAGGCAGCTAGTGAGTTCTACTGGCACCACAATTCTGTATCTAGATCTATTCGAGTGATGGTTTCCTGATCACCCCTCTCATACCCATCAGAGAATATTGTCTTTCTGATAACTTTTCCATAAGAAAACCCATTTCACTATTGACTTCTTAAGTTAACAGGAATTCTCACAACACACTTACTTGCCAATTTGCCAGCATCCTAGAAGGCTTTCTTTGTTTATCACATCACCCTAATAGACTATGAACCAACTCTTACATAGCCCAACTCTGCTAGTTTCTTAGCTATCTAGTGAGTTTTAACCATATTCTACCCAGTGAAATCTGAATTCCAGCCTGTGGAACATTTTTTTTTTTTAAACTGAACTGAACTGAATAATTGTTTTTATTAAAATTTCTGTTCTCTTTCTGTTTATGAAACTCTGGCTAAAACATAATTGATAATAGAAGTGGTTTCTAGAGACTGACTCAAAGGATGAAATTTTGGGACTGTTTTGGTCATGGCATTCAGCTTGCGTTCAGTGCTGATCTTGCCAATAGGAAATGGAATGCTTATAACCCATTTTATCACAGTCAAGCTACCATGAGTAGTTGTTTGTGAAGAACTGCCAACTGAAGCATATGCTTTGGAAATCCAAATGGCTATTGTATTTGACTTTTGTGGAAATAACATTAATACTATATTATATAGTCTTTTTACAGCATTTGATAAAGCATTTTGATAAAGCAAAAGTGTAAAGTGAAGTCCATTAATTTTCAGGTCAGTCATGATTTAATAATGTCCAAATATCCCCCATGACAGTTCTGAAATGATCCAGTATTTTTTGCAAACACAAAACTCATATTTTGAAAACAAAATATAAAGCTTAATTTTGAAGGTTACAGAGTTAAACTATAGTTAAATTCACAGTTACGTCATTTCTTATATAAAATTTAGGTCACTCCTTGGCAAATAACTGGATCTTAAAAGCTGGATGAAGACATCTTGTTAAGCTCAAATAAAACTGACACTGTAAAATCCCAATTCACTCTGAGTCTCACCTATCAGTGGAAGCAGTATACTTCCCAGAGTTTGAGATTAGCTTTTCTCTGCCTGAAGACCTTGTGATAACATTAACTGGGACAGCCGGTCTTGAAAAATGACAATGTCTTTTAGGACCCACAAAAAGTCTATTCTGTTGCCACTAGCACCATGACTAGAATAAAATCTACCATGTTCAAGGTGTACAAAATCTGACCCAAGAACAAACAGCATGCATACAAAAAGCCATTGATATATACTCTGCATAGCATCTTCACTCATGGAAGTCTCTGTGGTAGCTCTTGTTTGTATGTAAAGCATAACTGTAAGCGATGGTACCATTGAGTTGGACTCCCTAATTCCAATGAGATTACAGAATCCTAAAGTAATAGAATGCAAATGACAACTTTTACCCACCAAAGCAAGTGAGTACTTATAAGAGGAATTTGGGGTGAACTGGTATCAGTATGCCTTGGATTACAGATATCTTTATTGTTGGCTAATTTATTAAGATGTTTTTAGGGNGTAAGGGATGGTACCATTGAGTTGGACTCCCTAATTCCAATGAGATTACAGAATCCTAAAGTAATAGAATGCAAATGACAACTTTTACCCACCAAAGCAAGTGAGTACTTATAAGAGGAATTTGGGGTGAACTGGTATCAGTATGCCTTGGATTACAGATATCTTTATTGTTGGCTAATTTATTAAGATGTTTTTAGGGATGAAATAGATGCACAGTTTTACTCGAATAACACTGATACTTATAGCAGAAAAACAAAGTTCCAGTAGCCAATAAATCTGGCTTGAGTCACCACAGTAGAGTGTTGTAGCTTTGTAACCAATGCCAAAATTTGAGTTAATTCATAGACACAAAGAATCTTAAATGAAGGGGAGATTGAGTCCTCTTGAAACAGTATCCTAAAACTTTGCCACAAGTTCACGCTAGAAATTTTATTCCAAACTTTCTCCAAGAGAAAAGAAGAGTCTAGGAAAGAGACTATTGTCAGAACTTACTGAGATTACTAGATACTAATTTCGAATTAAAACTGATACCTGGGAACAGAAGACAACACTGTGGTTGAACGGCCAAGCCCTACACAAGCCAGGACTTATGAAGACTCAGGTACGTGAAGGTTGTGAGATAAATTTCCTGAAAATATAAGATCTGTTCACAGAGACCTTTATATGGTGCTGTCTTTCCCACAGACACAATATATGAGTCTGGAAATCAATGATAGGAAATGGAAATGGCTTCTCTTAGTGTTACATCAAATAACCAATTTGCAAAATTTTCTTTCTGTTCTAGTGACATTGAGTTTTGCTTTGCTTCTTGAATGTTTAATTATTCCAAGGAAAGATCCCTGGTAGCAGGGGACACAGTAAGAATTCTCTTGAGCTGTAAGATGAAACTTAGCCATTTCCGGCTCCTTATACTAGAGAAACCAACAGATAGAAAAATGGCTTTCTCTCATTAAAGAAATAGAGGGATTGATTATGATTACTAAGGAGAAAGTGGAATAAAGAGCACTATGACGAAGCCAGGGCATTTTCTGGGTGCCTATTAACTCTTCCATGCTCAGTAATAAAGGTAAATGGAAAATTACAGTAATCTTCCTGCAAAGATAGGATATTTGAGTACTTGGGTCATTCTTTAACTCATATTTGGGTTATTCTATTGGGTTTGGTTTAGTCTATTCCATCAATAAGTTGATGTTTTTGAGGATTGTAGACGGAATACAGAATGGACGGTGAAGCAGGAACCATAGATATTATTGTCAATTAAGGCAATAAAGATTATAGTAGTTTTTCATGTTGTTTTTCATATATATGTTTTACTTATATATGTGAAATTTTTTTCTTCTCTCTTATTAAAAAGAGTATATAAAATATGCTGCAGGTTATCTGACAATTTAGTGTTAGCTAACAATATCCACCCTGTATATTGTCACCCTGCTTATTTAAAATTGAGGATTGTAGACGGAATACAGAATGGACGGTGAAGCAGGAACCATAGATATTATTGTCAATTAAGGCAATAAAGATTATAGTAGTTTTTCATGTTGTTTTTCATATATATGTTTTACTTATATATGTGAAATTTTTTTCTTCTCTCTTATTAAAAAGAGTATATAAAATATGCTGCAGGTTATCTGACAATTTAGTGTTAGCTAACAATATCCACCCTGTATATTGTCATCCTGCTTATTTAAATTATAAGCAGAGTACATCATGAGAAATGCTGGGCTGGAAGAAGCACAAGCTGGAATCAAGATTGCCTGGAGAAATATCAATCACCTCAGATATGCAGATGACACCACCCTTATGGCAGAAAGTGAAGAACTAAAGAGCTTCTTGACAACAGTGAAAGAGAGTGAAAAAATTGGCTTAAAGCTCAACATTCAGAAAACTAAGGTCATGGCATCCAGTCCCATCACTTCACGGCAAATAGATAAGGAAACAGTGGAAACAGTAGCTGACTTTATTTTTCTGGGCTCCAAAATCATTGCAGCCATGAAATTAAAACCTGCTTACTCCTTGGAAGGAAAGTTATGACCAACCTAGACAGCATATTAGAAAACAGAGACATTACTTTGCCAACAAAGGTCCACCTAGTCAAGGCTATGGTTTTTCCACTGGTCATATGGATGTGAGAGTTGGACTATAAAGAAAGCTGAGCACTGAAGAATTAATGTCTTTGAACTGTGGTGTTGGAGAAGACTCTTGAGAGTCCCTTGGACTGCAATAGATCCAACCAATCCATCCTAAAGAGAACAGTCCTGGGTGTTCACTGGAAGTACTGATGTTGAAGCTGAAACTCCAATACTTTGGCCACCTGATGTGAAGAGCTAACTCATTGGAAAAGAACCTGATGCTGGGAGGGATTGAGGGCAGGAGGAGAAGGGGATGACAGAAGATGAGATGGTTAGATGGCAATACCTACTCAATGANGGGTGTTCACTGGAAGTACTGATGTTGAAGCTGAAACTCCAATACTTTGGCCACCTGATGTGAAGAGCTAACTCATTGGAAAAGAACCTGATGCTGGGAGGGATTGAGGGCAGGAGGAGAAGGGGATGACAGAAGATGAGATGGTTAGATGGCAATACCTACTCAATGAACAGGGGTTTGGGTGAACTTCGGGAGTTGGTGAGGGATAGGGAGGCCTGGCGTCCTGTGGTTCATGGGGTTGCAAAGAGTCGGAAACGACTGAGTGACTGAACTGAACTGAACAATATTCAGAGGGCTGTGAGTGTGACAGAATTTGAGAAACAGACAATAAAGCCACAATAATGGATGCAATGAAGATTGGGACTGTGCCTCTTTTCATTTTGAGAAAATGGTGAGAATGTCTCTATTTGTAAGAAATGTAACTGTATGTTTTTAGGTGAAAGTTTTGAGTTGTGTGTTTCACTATGGAAGTTTAAAAATATATAAAATGGTACATTTGAAAGCTGGATAGCTAAATAGCCAAGAGTGTTCTGTTATCTATTAACTCTTAGCCTCTTTGTTATGTGACAACAGATTGGACCTTGTAATTTTTTTTTTCCCCCACAGCCAGTTCAGTAGCTCAGTAGTGTCCGACTCTTTGCGAACCCATGAATAACAGTACGCCAGGCCTCCCTGTCCATCACCATCTCCCGGAGTTCACTCAGNAGAGATCATTCTGTCAGTTTTTAGATTGCATCCAAGTACTGCATTTTGGACTCTTTTGTTGACTATTATGGCTACTCCATTTCTTCTAAGGGATTCCCATAGATATAATGGTCACCTGAGTTAAATTCACCCATTCCAGTCCATCTTAGTTCACTGATTCCTAGAATGTGGATTATCACTCTTGTCATCTCCTGTTTGACCACTTCTAATTTGCCTTGATTCATGAACCTAATATTCCAGGTTCCTATGTAATACTGCTCTTTACAAAATCAAATCCCACTTCCATCACCAGTCCCATTCACAACTCAATGTTGTTTTTTCCTTTGGCTTCAGCCCTTCATACTTTCTGGAGTTATTTCTCCACTGATCTCCAGTAGCATTTTGGGCACCTACAGACCTGGGGAGTTCATCTTTCAGTGTCTTATCTTTTTGCCCTTTCATGCTGTTCATGACGTTTTCAAGTTAAGAATACTGAGATGGTTTGCCATTCCCTTTTCAAATGGACCACATTCTGTCAGACCTCTCCACCATGACCTAGATCTGAAAGACAGAGTGCCCGATGAACTATGGATGGAGGTTCATAATATTGTACAGGAAACAGGAATCAAAATCATCCCCGAGAAAAAGAAATGCAAAAAAGCAAAATGGCTGTCTGAGGAGTCCTTACAAATATCTGTGAAAATAAGGGAAGGAAAACCAAAGAGAAAAGGAAAGATATACTCATTTGAATGCAGAGTTCTAAAGAATAGCAAGGAGAGATAATAAAGCTGTCCTCAGTGATCAATGCAAAGAATTAGAGGAAAACAACAGAATGGAAAAGACTAGAGATATCTTCAAGAAAATAGAGATACCAAGGAAATAATTTCATGCAAATACGGGCACATTACTTTGCCGACTAAGGTCCTTCTAGTCAAGACTATGGTTTTTCCTGTGGTCATGTATGGATGTGAGAATTGAACTGTGAAGAAGGCTGAGCTCCAAAGAACTGATGCTTTTGAACTATGGTGTTAGAGAAGACTCTTGAGAGTCCCTTGGACTGCAAGGAGATCCAACCAGTCCATTCTGAAGGAGATTAGTCCTGGGATTTCTTTGGAAGGAATGATGCTAAAGCTGAAACTCCAGTACTTTGGCCACCTCATGCGAAGAGTTGACTCATTGGAAAAGACTCTGATGCTGGGAGGGATTGGGGGCAGGAGGAGAAGGGGACGAGAGAGGATGAGATGCCTGGATGGCATCACAGACTTGATGGACGTGAGTCTAAGTGAACTCCAGGAGCTGGTGATGGACAGGGAGGCCTGACATGCTGCGATTCATGGGGTCGCAGAGTCGGACACAACTGAGCGACTGAACTGAACTGAACTGATGGACACAAGGAAAGAAATGATAGGGACCTAACAGAAGCAGAAGATATTAAGAACAAGTTGCAAGAATATACAGAAGAACTGTACAAAAATATCTTCATAACCCAGATAATCACAATGGTGTGATCACTCACCTACAGCCAGACATCCTGGAATGTGAAGTTAGTTGGGCCTTAGGAAGCATCACTACAAACAAAACTAGTGGAGGAGATGGAATTCCAATTGAGCTATTTCAAAACCTGAAAGATGATGCTGTGAAAGTGCTGCACTCAATATGCCAGAAAATTTAGAAATCTCAGCAGTGGTCACAGGACTAGAAAAGGTCAGTTTTCATTCCAATCCCAAAGAAAGGCAATGTAATTGCACTAACCTCACAAGCTGCTAAAGTAATGTTTAAAATTCTCCAAGCCAGGCTTTAAGCAATACATGAACTGTGAACTTGCAGATGTTCAAGCTGCTTTTAGAAAAGGCAGAGGAACCAGAGATCAAATTGCCAACATCTTCTGGATTATCAAAACAGCAAGAGAGTTCCAGACAAACATCTATTTCTGCTTTAGTGACTATACCAAAGCCTTTGACTGTGTGAATTACAATAAACTGTGGAAAATTCTGAAAGAGATTGGAATACCAGACCACCTGACCTGCAGCCTGAGAAACCTGTGTGCAGATAAGAATGCAACAGTTAGAACTGGACATGGAACAACAGACTGGTTCCAAATAGGAAAAGGAGTACGTCAAGGCTGTATATTGTCATCCTGCATATTTAATTTCTATGCAGAGTACATCATGAGAAACGCTGGGCTAGAGGTAGCACAAGCAGGAATCAAGATTGCCAGGAAAAATATCAGTAATCTCAGATATGCAGATGACACCACCCTTATGACAGAAAGTGAAGAGGAACTAAAATGTTTCTCAATGAAAGTGAAAGATGAGAGTGAAAAAGTTGGCTTAAAGCTCAACATTCAGAAAATGAACATCATGGCATCCTGTCCCATCACTTCATGGCAAATAGATGGGGAAACAGTGGAAACAGTGTCAGACTTTATTTTTTTGACTCCAAAATCACTCCAGATGGTGATCGCAGCCAAGAAATTAAAAGACACTTACTCCTTGGAAGGAAAGTTATGATCAGCGTAGATGGCATATTCAAAAGCAAAGACATTACTTTGCCAACAAAGATCCATCTAGTCAAGGTTATGGTTTTCCAGTGGTCATATATGGATGTGAGAGTTGGACTATAAAGAAAGTTGAGCACCAAAGAACTGATACTTTTGAACTGGGTGTTGGAGAAGATTCTTGTGAGTCTTGAGTCTGCAAGGAGATCCAACCAGTTCATCTTAAAGGAGACCAGTCTTTGGTGTTCATTGGAAGAACTGATGTTGAACCTGAAACTCCAATAATTTTGCCACCTGATGCAAACAACTGACTCATTGGAAAAGACCCTCATGCTGGAAAAGATTGAGGGCAGGTGGAGAAGAGGACAGCAGAGGATGAGATGGTTGAATGGCATCACTGACTCAATGGACATGGGTTTGGGTGAACTCCAGGAGTTGGTTTTGGACATGAAGCCTCGCATACTGTGGTTCATGGGGTTGCAAAGACTTGGACACAACTGAGCGACTGAACTGAACTGATTCTATGATCTAGAAGGGAAGAATATACATATAATAAAAGACAGTCTCTTCAATAAATGGTGTTGTGAAAACTGAACAGCTACATACCAAATAATGAAACCAGACTACTTTCTGGTGTTATATATATAAATGCAAATAAAAAATGAATTACAAATCTAAAAATAAAACTTGAAACCATAAAACACCTAGAAGAAATCAAGCAGTATGCTCTTTGACATTTATTTTAGCAATTTTTTTTTTTCTTGGATCTGCATCTTCAGGAAAAGGCAACAAAAGGGGGAAAAAAAAGGCGGGGGGGGGGAACTACATCATACTAAAAAGCTTTTGCACGGGAAAGTAAATCTCTGTCTCTTATACACATCTAGATGTGTATAAGAGACAGGTCCCATTCACAACTCGATGTTGTTTTTTCCTTTGGCTTCAGCCTTTCATACTTTCTGGAGTTATTTCTCCACTGATCTCCAGTAGCATTTTGGGCACCTACAGACCTGGGGAGTTCATCTTTCAGTGTCTTATCTTTTTGCCCTTTCATGCTGTTCATGACGTTTTCAAGTTAAGAATACTGAGATGGTTTGCCATTCCCTTTTCAAATGGACCACATTCTGTCAGACCTCTCCACCATGACAGGGGGGGGGGACTACATCATACTAAAAAGCTTTTGCACGGGAAAGTAAATCTCAACAAATTACAAAGCAGCCAACTGGTTGAGAAAATAGCTAGATATAATATGTCTGATTAGGAGTTAATATTCAAAATATATAAAGAACACATACAAGTCAATTTCAAAAAGACAAACTATAGAATTTAAAAATGGGCAGAGATAATTTTCCAAGGGAGACATACAGATGGCCAACAGAAACATGAAGGATACTCAACGTAGCTAATTAGCTAGAATATGCAAGTAAAAAACCACAATGAATTACCACCTCACACATGTCAGAGTGGCTATTATCAAAAAGACTAGAAACAAAAGGGGTTGGTGGGAATGTCAAGAAAAAAGAATCCTTGTGCACTTTTGGCAGGAAAGCAACTGCTGCAACCACTATGAAAAAAAAATGGAGGTTCTTTTAAAAATGAAACTAACATACTATACATGATATTAGTTTTTTGAATGTTGAGTTTTAAGCCAGATTTTTCACTTTCCTCTTTCACTTTCATCAAGTGGCTCATTATTTCCTCTTCACTTTCTGTCATAAGGGTGGTGTCACCTGCGTGTCTGAGGTTTTTGATATTTCTCCCAGCAATCATGATTTCAGGTTGTGCTTTATCCAGCCTTGCACTTAGCATGAAATACACTCCATATAAGTTAAATAAACAGGGTGAAAATCTACAGACTTTACGTACTCCTTTCCCAATTTGGAACCCATCTGTTATTCCATGTCCAGTTCTAACTGTTGCTTATTGATCTGCATACAGTTTTCTCAGGGGGCAAATAAGGTGGCCCAGTATTTCCATCTCTTTAAGAATTTTCCACAGTTTGCTGTGATCTATACAGTCAAAAGATTTGGTATAGCCAATAAAGCAAAAGTAGATGTTTTTTTCTGGAATTCTCTTTTTTTTCTATGATCCAAAGAATGTTGGCAATTTGAGCTCTTGTTTCTCTGCCATTTCTAATTCCAGCTTGAATATTTGGAAGTTCACAGTTCATACATTGTTGAAGCCTGGCTTGGAGAATTTTGAGCATTACTTTGCTCAAAGCGAAGCATTACTTTGTGTGTGAAATGAGTGCAATTGTGTGGTAGTTTGAACATTTTTTGCATTGCCCTTCTTTGGGACTGGAATGAAAACTGAACTTTTCCAGCACTATGGCCACTGTTGAGTCTCCCAAATTTTCTGGCATATTGAGTGCAGCATTTTATTTTATTTTTAAAATTTATTTATTTTATTTGGAGGCTAATTACTTTACAATACTGTATTGGTTTTCCCATATTGACACGAATCCACTATGGGTTTACATGTGTTCCCTATCCTGAACCCCCCTCCCACCTCCCTCCCCATCCCATCCCTCTGGGTCATCCCAGTGCACCAGCCCTGAGCACCCTGTATCATGTATTGAACCTTGACTGGTGATTCATTACACATATGATAACATACATGTTTCAATGCCATTCTCTCAAATCATCCCACCCTCTCCCTCTCCCACAGAGTCCAAAAGACTGTTCTATTCATCTGTGTCCCTTTGCTGTCTCATATACAGGGTTATCATTATCATCTTTCTAAATTCCATATATATGCATTAGTATACTGTATTGGTGTTTTTCTTTCTGGCTTACTTCACTCTGTATAATAGGCTCCAATTTCATCCACCTCATTAGAAATGAGTCAAATGTATTCTTTTTTAATGGCTGAGTAATATTCCATTGTGTATATGTACCACCGCTTTCTTATCCATTCATCTGCTGATGGGCATCTAGGTTACTTCCATGTCCTGGCTATTATAAACAGTGCTGCAATGAACATTGGGGTACATGTGTTTCTTTCAATTCTGGTTTCTTCAGTGTGTATGCCCAGCAGTGGGACTGCTGGGTCGATGGCAGTTCTATTTCCATTTTTTTAAGGAATCTCCACACTGTTCTCCATAGTGGCTGTACTAGTTTGCACTCCCACCAACAGTGTAAAAGGGTTCCCTTTTCTCCACACCCTCTCCAGC
The DNA here is from genome assembly GCA_006410675.1 of Oreotragus oreotragus. NCBI lineage: Eukaryota > Metazoa > Chordata > Mammalia > Artiodactyla > Bovidae > Oreotragus > Oreotragus oreotragus. Next base: position 141,935 of record SJYX01008282.1, read on the forward strand.
ATTTATTGCTTGCAGACTTTTGGATCGCAGCCATTCTGACTGGTGTGAAGTGGTATCTCATTGTGGTCTTGATTTGCATTTCTCTGATAATGAGTGACNTTACCATCTTTCTAAATTCCATATATATGTGTTAGTATACTGTATTGGTGTTTTTCTTTCTGGCTTACTTCACTCTGTATAATAGGCTCCAATTTCATCCACCTCATTAGAAATGAGTCAAATGTATTCTTTTTTAATGGCTGAGTAATATTCCATTGTGTATATGTACCACCGCTTTCTTATCCATTCATCTGCTGATGGGCATCTAGGTTACTTCCATGTCCTGGCTATTATAAACAGTGCTGCAATGAACATTGGAGTACACGTGTTTCTTTCAATTCTGGTTTCTTCAGTGTGTATGCCCAGCAGTGGGACTGCTGGGTCGATGGCAGTTCTATTTCCATTTTTTTAAGGAATCTCCACACTGTTCTCCATCATGGCTGTACTAGTTTGCATTCCCACCAACAGTATAAGAGGGTTCTCTTTTCTCCACACCCTCTCCAGCATTTATTGCTTGTAGACTTTTGGATAGCAGCCATTCTGACTGGTGTGAAATAGCACCTCATTGTGGTTTTCCTTTTCATTTCTCTGATAATGAGTGATGTTGAGCATATTTTCATGTGTTTGTTAGCCATCTGTTTGTGTTCTTTAGAGAAATGTCTGTTTAGTTCTTTGGCCCATTTTTTGATTGGGTCATTCATTTTTCTGGAATTGAGCTGCAGGTGTTACTTGTATATTTTTGAGATTAATTCTTTGTCAGTTGCTTCATTTGCTATTATTTTCTCCCATTTGAAGGTTGTCTTTTCACCTTGCTTATAGTTTCCTTTGTTGTGCAGAAGCTTTTAATTTTAATAGGTCCCATTTGTTTATTTTTTGCTTTTATTTCCAATATTTTGGGAGGTGAGTCATAAAGGATCCTGCTGTGATTTATGTTGGAGAGTATTTTGCCTATATTTTCCTCTATGAGTCTTATAGTTTCTGGTCTAATGTTTAGATCTTTAATCCATTTTGTTTTATGTTTTGTGTATGGTGTTAGAAACTGTTCTAGTTTCTTCTTTTACAAGTGGTTGACCAGTTTTCCCAGCACCACTTGTTAAAGAGATTGTCTTTCTTCAGTTGTATATTCTTGCTTCTTTTATGAAAGATAAGTTGGGCTTTCTGTTTTGTTCTATTGATCTATATTTCTGTCTTTGTGCCAGTACCATACTGTCTTGATGACTGTGGCTTTGTAGTAGAGACTGAAGTCAGTCAGGTTGATTCCTCCAGTTCCATTTCTTCTCAAGATTGCTTTGGCTATTCAAGGTTTTTTGTTTTTCCATACAAATCGTGAAACTATTTGTTCTAGTTCTCTGAAGATACTGTTGGTAGCTTGATAGGGATTGCATTTAATCTAGAGATTGTTTTGGGTAGTATACTCATTTTCACTATATTGATTCTTCCAATTCATAAACACGGTCTGTTTCTCCAACTATTTGTGTCCTCTTTGATTTCTTTCACCAGTGTTTTATAGTTTTCTATATCTAGGTCTTTAGTTTCTTTAGGTAGATATATCACTAAGTATTTTATTCTTTTAGTTGCAATGGTAAGTGGAATTTTTTTAATCCATGAACATGGTATATTTCTCCATCTATTAGTGTCCTCTTTGATTTCTTTCACCAGTGTTTTATAGTTTTCTATATCTAGGTCTTTAGTTTCTTTAGGTAGATATATTACTAAGTATTTTATTCTTTTAGTTGCAATGGTAAGTGGAATTTTTTTCTTTAATTTCTCTTTCTGTTTTCTCATTGTTAGTATATAGGAATGCAAGGGATTTCTATGTGTTGATTTTATATCCTTCAACTTTACTATATTCATTGATTAACTCTAGTAATTTTCTGGTAGAGTCTTTAGGGTTTTCTATGTAGAGGATCATGTCATCTGCAAACAGTGAGAGTTCTTCTTTTCCCATCAGGATTCCTTTTATTTCCTTTTCTGCTCTGATTCCTGTTGCCAAAACTTCCAAATCTATGTTGAATAGTGGTGAGAGTGAGCACCCTTGTCTTGTTCCTGACTTTAGGGGAAATGCTTTCAATTTCTCGCCATTGAGGATAATGTTTACTGTTCATTTGTCATATATAGCTTTTATTATGTTGAGGTATGTTCCTTCTATTCCTGTTTTCTGGAGGGTTTTTTTTTATCATAAATGGATGTTGAATTTTGTCAAAGGCTTTCTCTGCATCTATGAGATAATCATATGGTTTTTATTTTTCAATTTGTTAATGTGGTGTATTACTTTGATTGATTTGTGGATATTGAAGAATCCTTGCATCCCTGGGATAAAGCCCACTAGGTCATGATGTATGATGGTCATGATGTTTTTAATATGCTTTTGGATTCTATTTTCTAGAACTTTGTTAAGCATTTTTGCATTTATGTTCATCAGCAGCATTTTAAAGGCATCATCTTTTAGAATTTGAAACAGCTCGACTGGAATTCCATCACTTCCACTAGCTTCGTTCCTAAGGCCCACTTGAATTCACATTCCAGGACGTCTGGTTCTAGGTGAGTGATTCAAAAAACTAACATCATGACATCAAGTTGCATCACTTCATGGCAAATAGATGAAGAAACAATGGAAACAGTGAGAGATGTTATTTTCTTGGGCTCCAAAATCACTGCAGATGGTGACTGAAGCCATGAAATTAAAAGACACTTGCTCCTTGGAAAAAAATCTATGACTAACCTAGATAGCATATTAAAAAGCAGAGACATTACTTTGTGGACAAAGGTCCATCTAGTCAAAGCTATTGTTTTATCAGTAGTCAAATATGAATGTGAGACCTGGACTATAAAGAAACTGAGCGCCAAAGAACTGATGCTTTTAAAATGTAGTGTTGGATAAGACTCTTAATAGTCCCTTGGACAGCAAGGAGATCCAACCAGTCCATCCTAAAGGAATCAGTCCTGAATATTCATTGGAAGTACTGATGCTGAAGCTGAAACTCCAAAAATGTGGCCACCTTATGTAAAGAACTGACTAACTGGAAAAGACTCTGATGCAGGGAAAGATTGAAGGCAGGAGGAGACAGGGATGACAGAGGATGAGGTGGTTGGATGACATTACCAACACTATGGACATGAGTTTGAGAAAGCTCTGGAAGTTTGTGACGGACAGGGAAGCCTGACGTGATGCAGTCCATGGGGTTGCAAACAGTCGGAAATGACTTAGGGACTGAACTGAACTGAATCATGCTGCTGCTGCTGCTGCTGCTAAGTCACTTCAGTCGTGTCCGACTCTGTGTGACCCCATAGACGGCAGCCCACCAGGCTCCCCGATCCCTAGGATTCTCCAGGCAAGAATACTGGAGTGGGTTACCATTTCCTTCTCCAATGCATGGAAGAGAAAAGTGAAAGTGAAGTCACTCAGTCTGTCCGACTGTTAGCGACCCCATGGACTGCAGCCCACCAGGCTACTCCGTCCATTGGATTTTCCAGGCAAGAGTACTGGGGTGGGGTGCCATTGCCTTCCCCAGAACTGAATCATACTATCCAATAATTCCAATTCTGGCTATTTACCTTAAGGAAAATAAAAAAAAAAAAAAAAGAATGCAGAAAGGTATATATTCCCAATGTTCATTTATAGCATTATTTATAATAGCTGAGATAGAAAATGAAAGTCACTTAGTCGTGTACAACTCTGTGCAAACCTATGGACTATAAAGTCCATGGAATTATCCAGGTCAGAATACTGTAGTGGGTAGCCTTTCCCTTCTCCAGAGGATCTCCCCAACCCAGAGGATCAAACCCAGGTCTCCTGCATTGCAGGCAGATTATTTACCAACTGAGCTATCAGGGAATGGAAGTCACCTAAGTTTCCATAGGTAGATGAATGGACAAAGATGCATGATATATTTACAATGGGATATTACTCGTCGTTTAAAAGAATGAAATCATGTCATTTGCATCAATATGAATGGATGTAGTAGATATTATGCTGAAATAAAATAAGTCAGACAGAGAATGACCAATACCATATGATTCCACTTATATATGGAATCTGAAAAACAAAACAAACAAACAAACAAAAATTGAATGGAAACAGACTCATAGTTCCAGAGAACAGATTAGTGGTTCCCAGAGAAGAAGGGGATAGGGGGATAGGTAGAATATTTGAAGAGGATTAAGAGGTACAAAGTTTCAGTTATAATGTAAATATTTCATGAAGACAAGATGCACAACATAGGAAATATAGTTAGTAATATTGTAACAACCTTATATGGTGACAGATGGTAACTATACTTATAGCAGGAATCATCTTGTAATATACAAAAATAATGAACCACTAATTGTACATCTGAAACTAGTATAATATTGTTAGTAATTTATACTTTTAAATTAAAAACATATAAAAATTAAATATAATATGTGTGTATATATACACACACATATATATATGCTAGCTTCTTTTTAGTTCTTTTTCTTTTTTTTTTTTTGGTATTTATTCATCCAGATGAAGCCACAAGAGAAATTAGTTTTTTTTCAGAGGAGATCAAAGGGAAATGAAGAATCAATGTCCAGATTAGTCACACAGATTGTTCATTTCAGTTTCTGGAACAGTACTGTCCAAAATAAACATAAAGATGTGTATAAGAGACAGCATATATATATGCTAGCTTCTTTTTAGTTCTTTTTCTTTTTTTTTTTTTTTTGGTATTTATTCATCCAGATGAAGCCACAAGAGAAATTAGGTTTTTTTCAGAGGAGATCAAAGGGAAATGAAGAATCAATGTCCAGATTAGTCACACAGATTGTTCATTTCAGTTTCTGGAACAGTACTGTCCAAAATAAACATAATGTAAGCCACATAGATAATTTTAAATTTCTAGCAGGCACATTTCCAAGTTAACTTCACAAAATATATAAAAATTATTTCAATGTGAAACCAATATTAAATATCATTTAAGTGTATTTATATTAAGTGTTTTCATTAATCATTCCTCAAATTATATAATTTTCACTTACAGTACTTCAGAATATAACAATTGACACATCAATTATTCAACAGCCACTGTGACTTGTTTCTATTCAGTCACTAAATTGTGTCTGAAATGCGTGCGACCGCATGAACTGTAGCCCACCAGGCTCATCTATCTGTGGAACTCTCCAGACAAGAACACTGGAGTAGGTTGCCATTATTTCTCCAGGAGATCTTCCCAACCCAGGGATTGAACCAGAATCTCCTGCACTGGCAGGCAATTCTTTACTACTGACCCACCTGGGAAGCCCAGCCACTGTGACCAGTGATTATTTTATTTGATAGTATAACCCTGCAAAACATGGGAAGCACTGATGGTCACATATTGTTGAAAATTGTTATTTAAAAAAATGACATATTTTAGCTTTCTAAAAGCCAGGCCTTTCTCTTCAAGAAAATCGGAGATGCCACGGGAACATTTCATTCAAAGATAGGGTCAATAAAAGACAGAAATGGTAGGGACCTAAAAGAAGAAAAGATATTAAGAAGAGGTGGTAAGAATACACAGAAGAACTCTACAAAAAAGATCTTCACAACCAGGATAATCACGATGGTGGAATCTCTCACCTAGAGCCAGACATCCTAGAATGTGAAGTCTAGTGGGTCTTAGAAAGCATCACTATGAAGAAAGATAGTGGAGGTGATGGAATTCCAGTTGAGCTATTTCAAATCCTGGAAGATGATGCTGTGAAAGTGATGCACTCAATAAGCCAGCAAATTTGGAAAGCTCAACAGTGGCCACAGGACTGGAAAAAGTCAGCTTTTATGCCAATCCCAAAGAAACACAAAGCCAAAGAATATTCAAATTACCACACAATTGTACTCATCTCACACGCTAGTAAAGTAATGCTCAAAATTCTCCAAGCCAGGCTTCAGTAATATGTGAACCATGAACTTCCAGATGTTCAAGCTGGTATTAGACAAGGCAGAGGAACCAGAGATCAAATTGCCAACATCCGCTGGATCATCAAAACAGCAAGAGTTCCAGACAAACATCTATTTCTGCTTTATTGACTATGCCAAAGCCTTTGACAGTGTGTATTACAATAAACTGTGGAAAATTCTAAAAGAGATGGAAATACCAGACGACCTGACCTGCCTCTTGAGAAATCTGTATGCAGGCCAGGAAGCAACAGTTAGAACTGGACATGGAACAACAGACTGGTTCCAAATAGGAAAAGGATTATGTCAAGGCTGTATATTGTCACCTTGCTTATTTAACTTATATGCAGAGTACATCATGAGAAACGCTGGACTGGAAGAAACACAAGCTGGAATCAAGATTGCCGGGAGAAATATCAATAACCTCAGATATGCTGATGACACCACCCTTATGGCAGAAAGTGAGGAGGAGCTAAAAAGCCTCTTGATGAAAGTGAAGGAGGAGAGTGAAAAAGTTGGCTTAAAGCTCAACATTCAGAAAGCGAAGATCATGGCATCCGGTCCCATCACTTCTTGGGAAATAGATAGGAAACAGTGGAAACAGTGTCAGACTTTATTTTGGGGGGCTCTAAAATCACTGCAGATCATGATTGCAGCCATGATCTCAATTCATGGGCTCACAAGGAGTCAGACATGACTGAGTGACTGAACTGAACTGAACTGAACTGAAAATCCAGGCCTATTTTAATGTTCAGCATTATCATATACCATTGGTAGAAAGACCTCAATATATAGTTAAAAATAGCCTTTATTTTCTCAAGAAAATTCTCCCTTTTTTACTTCTGACTTGAGAGTGCAGGAAATTATAAGAGTCAGAAGGGAAGCACACAGTAACAGACTGGTTGCGTTTTGGCTACATAACCTGAAGACTTAAATTCTGAGGCAGATGAGTGTTAAGGTAACTGAAAGTCTAAAAATAGTGAAAGGTTGTTGAATTACGATGCCGGGATTCTTGGCCTCCGGAGGAGAAGAATTCAATCCGGGGCCAGAGACGAGGCTTGATCGCTCAGAGCTTTTGTGTCATAAAGTTTTATTAAAGTATAAAGGAGATAGAGAAAGCTTCTGACATAGGCATCAGAAGGGGGCAGAAAGAGTACCCGTCTGCTAGTATTCAGCTGGATGTTATATAGTCACCAGCAGTCTGTTAATGAAAGAAAGGAATGTCTCAAAACTTAGAATGGCACCAGGCCCCACACCCATAAGAGTATTTTGGGATAACCTTGGCTCCAAATGGTTGATCTTGGGCCATAAAATGATTAACTTGAATCTTGAAGAAGGGCAGATCACCATACAAATAGTTTCATTTACATAGATTAGAGGAACAATATCGGAGTGTAACATACTGGTTTATCAAGTAGGTTGAGCCCAAAAGGCAGAACCAACTTGAAGACAGAGTTTGGGGTAAATGCATAGTACATTAGCATAGCTTAAGATAAACATTTCCATAAGAAAAAGGCATTGGTTAACTTGAGGTGAAACCAGGTATCATTATGGCAACACAGAATCTTAAGAGAAACCTCCTTTAAATTTGTATAGAGAAGGAAAAAAAATATCGCTAGTTTGTTTTCTCCTGCCGCTTAAGAGAGAGAAAATGTCTGACACTTGCAGGCTATTTCCTCCGTTTGGAGACCCCTGGCCTTCCTGCCTGTTACCCTCTCAATAGTTTAGTGTCAGTCAGGGTGAACTTATGACAAAAGCATAGATGAAACAAAGTAAAAGAGCTGTACTACATGGGTAGACAGAGAAAATGAATGTCAGTAGATTAAATCTTAATAAAACTTTTTTTCTAATATTTCTTTAATACAAAAATAACATATTTCTGTGAGTATTGAAGACAGTCACTCACTAAATTGAAGACCAATATCCTAATGAGAGCTATCTGGAGAGGGACAATGGAAACAGATAACCAAGGTTAATAAATGGCCTGTCTTAATCCAAAGACAAGATGAACGTGTGTACTCAGGAAGTATGTGAGTGAAGTATGCCAATAAGGGAGGACTACACAAATTTCCTGAATCCAAGGACAGCAACAACTTAACTTTTTTCTCTTTTGAAAACAAAAATGAAAATACCCTGTGGCCCGACCAGACTGTCCTGCAGTGGGGATACAGGTCTACAATGACGAAAGTGCATAGACCAGAATTCAAACGACAGCATTTCTTTCCAGTTACAGACAAAATTACACAAGCCTTTTATTGAATCAGTTCAGTTCAGTCACTCAGTCACGTCCGACTCTTTGCAAACACATGAATCACAGCACATCAGGCCTCCCTGTCCATCACCAACTCCCAGAGTTCACCCAAACCCATGTCCATCAAGTTGGTGATGTCTTCCAGCCATCTCATCCTCTGTTGTCCCCTTCTCCTCCTGTCTTCAACCCCTCCCAGCAACAGGGTCTTTTCCAATGAGTCAATTCTTCTCATGAGGTGGCCAAAGTATTGGAGTTTCAGCCTCAGCATCAGTCCTTCAAATGAACATCCAGTTCTGGTCTCCTTTAGGATAGATTGGTTGGATCTCCTTGCAGTCCAAGGGATTTGCAAGAGTCTTCTCCAGCACCACAGTTCAAAAGCCTCAATTCTTCAGTGCTCAGTTTTCTTCACAGTGGAACTCTCACATTCATACATGACCACAGGAAAAACCAAAGCCTTGACCAGATGGACCTTTGTTGGCAAAGTAATGTCTCTGCTTTTGAATATGCTATCTAGATTGGTCATAACTTTCCTTCCAAGGAGTAAGCGTTTTTTAATTTCATGGCTGCAATCACCATCTGCAGTGATTTTAGGGCCCCCCAAAATAAAATCTGACACTGTTTCCACTGTTTTCCCAACTATTTGCCATGAAATGATGGGACCAGATATCATGATCTTTGTTTTCTGAATGCTGAGCATTAAGCCAACTTTTTCACTCTCCTCTTTCACTTTCATCAAGAGGCTTTTTAATTCCTTTTCACTTTCTGCCATAAGGGTGGCATCATCTGCATATCTGAGGTTATTCATATTTCTCCCAGCAATCTTGATTCCAACTTGTGCTTCTTCCAGCCCAGCGTTTCTCATGATGTACTCTGCATATAAGTTAAATAAGCAGGGTGACAATATACAGCCTTGATGTATCCCTTTTCTTATTTGTAACTAGTCTGTTTGTTCCATGTCCAGCTCTAACTGTTGCTTCCTGACCCACATATAGGTTTCTCCAGAGGCAGGTCAAGTGGTCTGGTATTCCCATCTCTTTCAGAATTTTCCACAGTTTATTGAGATCCACACAGTCAAAGGCTTTGACATAGTCAATAAAGCAGAAATAGATGTTTTTCTGGAGCTCTCTTGCTCTTTTGATGATCCAACGGATGTTGGCAATTTGATCTCTGGTTCCTCTGCCTTTGCTAAAACCGGCTTGAACATCTGGAAGTTCACAGTTCAGGCATTGTTGAAGCCTGGCTTGGAGAATTTTGAGCATTACTTTGCCAGTGTGTGAGATGAGTGCAATTGTGCAGTAGTTTGAGCATTCCAAATTTGCTGGCATATTGAATGCAGCACTTTAATACCGNGTTTTCCCAACTATTTGCCATGAAATGATGGGACCAGATATCATGATCTTTGTTTTCTGAATGCTGAGCATTAAGCCAACTTTTTCACTCTCCTCTTTCACTTTCATCAAGAGGCTTTTTAATTCCTTTTCACTTTCTGCCATAAGGGTGGCATCATCTGCATATCTGAGGTTATTCATATTTCTCCCAGCAATCTTGATTCCAACTTGTGCTTCTTCCAGCCCAGCGTTTCTCATGATGTACTCTGCATATAAGTTAAATAAGCAGGGTGACAATATACAGCCTTGATGTATCCCTTTTCTTATTTGTAACTAGTCTGTTTGTTCCATGTCCAGCTCTAACTGTTGCTTCCTGACCCACATATAGGTTTCTCCAGAGGCAGGTCAAGTGGTCTGGTATTCCCATCTCTTTCAGAATTTTCCACAGTTTATTGAGATCCACACAGTCAAAGGCTTTGACATAGTCAATAAAGCAGAAATAGATGTTTTTCTGGAGCTCTCTTGCTCTTTTGATGATTCTGAGGGATGTTGGCAATTTGATCTCTGTTTCCTTTGAGTTTTCTAAAACAAGCTTGAACATCTGGAAATTCATGGTTCCTGTATTGATGAAGCCTGGCTTGGAGAATTTTGAGCATTACTTTACTAGCGTGTGAGATGAGTGCAATTGTGCGGTAGTTTGAGCATTCTTTGGCATTGCCTTTCTTTGGGATTGGAATGAAAACTGACCTTTTCCAGTCCTGTGGCCATTGCTGAGTTTTCCAATATGTACCATTTAAAAAATAAATAAATAAAACAGAAATAAAAACACAATAGAAATTTCCTCAAGAGACAAGTTTATTGGCCAGAGAAAAGGAGAAGAAAAAAAAAAGAGAGAGAGAGAGAGAGAATTTTAATACCCAAAGAGACTTGAATAATAAGTAAGTTAAAGTGTCCTCCCACAAACGTTAGTGCTCTGACATTTAAGAAACTTAAGAAGAAACAAAATTCTACAACATTTCTGCAAGTTTGTGTGTATATTTGTCACCATAATGTGCATCTATATGCTGATATTCTGGATTATTGTTAAGTATTGCTCAAATAGAAGGATTTTCAGTCTTCTATTTGCACAAGACTCAAATAGATCCTTCAATTCATTCTTTATAAAAATTTGAAGAACCAGCAGAAACTCCATTGTCAGAAGGGAACCTATTCAAAGCATCATCTTAGCCTTTTTCTTCCCTATGACATAGCTTCCCTTGTAGCTCAGTCAGGAAAGAATCTGCCTGCAGTGTAGGAGACCCAGGTTCGATTCCTGGTTTGGGAAGATCTCCTGGAGAAGGAAATGGCAATCCACTCCAGTATGCTTGCCTTGAGAATCCTATGACCAGAGGAGGCTGGCAGGCTACAGTCCATGAGGTAGCAACAACTGGACACTACTTAAAGACTAAACCACCACCACCAGGCATTGACAACTGTCAATCTTGAAACTGGTGAACTCCTCTAGGAATTCATATCCTAGAGGCCCTCAGTCACACAGGGGACCTTTACTCTCAATGCATAACTGTTAATAATGATAAAAATCATTTTGTCTCAAAGCTAGTCATTGCCCAAAATCTTTCAAATCTTAGCCTCACTAGTAAGCAGTGTATTAATATATTCCGCAGAAATTGGATCCAGAGCCCCTTATAGGTTGACTAATTTTGCACAGCATTTAATTACAGAGATACAGAGATCTTTCTGAATCTGTGCTTAAACTTGGCCTGCACAACTTCTACCAACAAAAGTATTATTTTTAAATAGATAATACTGAGAACATATCAAAGTCAACTTTAGTCTGTGGAATTTACAATCACTTACTTTTCTTTATAATAATTATGAGTAATAGAAGTCAGCTTTAACATTTTATAAATTAATAAATTGAATCTTTGGAAGTTAATTAGGGGCCAGCATTGAATTCTAGATAGATGGACTCCCACAGCATGTACTTTGCTGTCCATAACTGTACATGCACATGATACCCTTCACAAATGAAGGGATTTCTTCCTTCTCTTTCAGTTAGATATACTCATGCTCTAAAATTATACTTATGCTCTCTTTCAAAGTAGTTATAAGATCATTTCCTTGTTGCCTCTAATATTTACTGTGTTTTCTAAGTATAAAATAAAAGTAACTAATCGAGTAAAAGGAGAGCTAATAAAGCAAATAATAGTAGGGACAATAAAGAGGATTCAGCTACAGTTAAGGTAGAAATTATAAAACAAAAATTTCACAAGATATAACTTTAAGTCAAATTTTCAAAACTAGAAAAGACATTTTTATGTAAATTAGATTGCCAAGTTTGTTTTGGATAAAGTTTAACTATCCTGGAAAAATGAGAATGGCTAAATTTTTCTATGCTTTGAAAGAGTTTGCATAAGACTAGTGCTATTCCATCCTTATGGGTTTGGAAAAATTCATCGGTGAGGTTATCATATCACTGGTCTTCCTTTTTACAGAAAGTTTTATAAAATGGATTTGTAATCCTTAAAAATGATGAAACCAGATTGTTCATAGTTTGCATTTCTTTTTCAATCATACTTGATAATATAATTATTTAGAGAAATAGATCTATTTTATCCAAATTATAAAATGTAATGTTGTTTACAATATTCACTTGTTAATTTATGGATATATATATAAGATACAGTGTGATATTTCTTTTTTATTAACAATATTGGTAATTTTATTTACTCATTATTTTTACCATATTACTCTAAGTTTATTAATTAAATAAACTTTTTCAATGCTTTTAAATTTGTTGATTTGCTATACTGCATGTCTGTTTTCTCTCTCATTGATTCCAGCTCTGGATTTGATAATTTATTTTTTTCTTTACATTTGATTTTCCTATTATTTCCCTAGCTTCCTTAAGTGAAATATTGTTAACTGTTTTCTTCATATCATCTTTTCTCATGCATATATGTAAGGCTATCGATCTCCTTCTAATCAGCCCTCTACCTGTCTTCTGAGAGCATTTGTGATAGTTCATTATGTACATACCCTTTCCCTCTTATCTATTTATTGCTAATTTTTAGATTAGACACACTAAAGTCAGGAAAAACACAAATGATTTTAATATTTTGATATTGTTGGTCATTTTCCTTATGGTTCAGCATATGGTCAATTTACTAAATATCCCATGTACACTTTAAAAAAATGTGGATACTACAGTTTTGCATAAAGTGTTCTACAAATGCCTATTAGGTCAAATTTGTTAAAAACTTTTTCAGATATTTTTATTCATTTTTGGCTAATTTTAGCACCTAATGGTACTAGTAGTAAAGAATCTGTCTGCCAGTGCAGGAGAGGTAAGAGACACAAGTTTGATCCCTGGGTCCAGAAAATCCCCTGAATGAGGGCACAGCAACCCTTTCCAGTATACTTAGCTGTAGAATCTCAAGGACACTGGAGCCTGATGGGCTACATTTCTTAGGGTCACAAAGAGTCAAACATGACTGAANTTATTCATTTTTGGCTAATTTTAGCACCTAATGGTACTAGTAGTAAAGAATCTGTCTGCCAGTGCAGGAGAGGTAAGAGACACAAGTTTGATCCCTGGGTCCAGAAAATCCCCTGAATGAGGGCACAGCAACCCTTTCCAGTATACTTAGCTGTAGAATCTCAAGGACACTGGAGCCTGATGGGCTACAGTTCTTAGGGTCACAAAGAGTCAAACATGACTGAAGCGACTTAGCATGCACACATGTATTCATATTTTTTTATGTTATATACATTTAAATTTTATTTTTTGGTACATTCAGAATGATTGCACATATGATAATAAAGGTTAAAACAATAATGGTTTTAGATGGGGTAGGAAGATATCTTTATGATATGGAAATAGGATAGGTTTCTTTTTCAAACATGTTGCAATAAGCACTGAACATAACAGGATTGTAGTAAAATTAACAATATCTATTCTTCAAATGTCACAATTAAGAAAGTATAAAGACCACCTATGAAATTAGAAGATAATCATTGTACTTAGGTGTTTTTTTAAAGGGGTAGGAAGATATCTTTATGATATGGAAATAGGATAGGTTTCTTTTTCAAACATGTTGCAATAAGCACTGAACATAACAGGATTGTAGTAAAATTAACAATATCTATTCTTCAAATGTCACAATTAAGAAAGTATAAAGACCACCTATGAAATTAGAAGATAATCATTGTACTTAGGTTTTTTTTTAATGCAAAAATAAATAAAGAAAGATGACCCAATAGGAAAAAAAAAAAAAAAAGCCCAGATACTTAATACTTCATATAAGAAAACATTTAAATGAGCAATAAACATATTTAAAGATGTTCAACATCAGTCATCAAAAAAATGATATAAATTTACAAATGCAAGAATGACTAAAATGAAAATAACTGCCGGTTCCAGGTGTTGGCAGCAATATGGAAATGCAATTTATTATCATGAGTTGATGGTGAGACTGTAAATTTGCAAATGACTGAAAACGACTTCTAAAACTGAGCTTATGCTTATCTTTTGACTCCATAAGAGCATTCCAAAAGAATACCTATACATTTGTGAATGTTCATGGTGGCACTATTCAACAGTCCTTCTCCCCTCCCAACCCCACTCCGAAGAAGAAAACTGCTTATCAAAAGCTGAATGTATAAAAGTAATATATAACATAAATGAGTGGAGAAGTGACATCAGCAAACTAGCAGCATAGGAATTTCTAGCATTTGTCCCCTCAGCAACATCAGTTTGAACAACTGCGCAGGAAAATACCTTTACAAGAGCCAAATACTTCAGTTGATGGATGACAGCACCTGGGTGAAGCACAAATTAAAAAAAAAAAAAAGATGCATTGAAGGTGATAGGAGAGATAGATTCACACCCCACCCCTCCATCAGTTCAGTTCAGTTGCTCAGTAGTCTCTGACTCTGTGCGATCCCATGAATTGCAGCACACCAGGCCTCCCTATCCATCACCAACTCCTGGAGTTCACTCAGACTCACGTCCATCGAGTCAGTGATGCCATCCAACCATCTCATCCTCTGTCATCCCCTTCTCCTCCTGCCCCCAATACCTCCCAGGATCAGAGTTTTTTCCAGTGAGTCAATTCTTTGCATGAGATGGCCAAAGTACTGGAGTTTCAGGTTCAGCATCATTCCCTCCAAAGAAATCCTAGGGCTGGTCTCCTTCAGAATGGACAGATTGGATCTCCTTGCAGTCCAAGGGACTCTCAAGAGTCTTCTCCAACACCACAGTTCAAAAGCATCAATTCTTCGGCGCTCAGCCTTCTTCACAGTTCAACTGTCACATCCATACATGACCACTGGAAAAACCATAGCCTTGACTAGATGGATCTTTGTTGGCAAAGTAATGTGTCTGCTTTTTAATATGCTGTTGAGGTTGGTCATAACTTTTCTTCCAAGGAGTAAGTGTCTTTTAATTTCATGGCTGCAGTCACAATCTGCAGTGATTTTAGAGCCCCCAAAAATAAACTCTGACATTATTTCCACTGTTTTCTCATCTATTTGCCATGAAGTGATGGGACCAGATGACATGATCTTCATTTTCTGAATGTTGAACTCTAAGCCAACTTTTTCGCTCTCTTCTTTCACTTTCATAAAGAGGCTTTTTAGTTCCTCTTCATCTTCTCCCATAAGGGTGGTGTCATCTGCATATCTGAGGTTACTGATATTTCTCCTGGCAATCTTGATTCCAATAAATGCAAAAATAAATAAAGAAAGATGACCCAATAGGAAAAAAAAAAAAAAGCCCAGATACTTAATACTTCATATAAGAAAATATTTAAATGAGCAATAAACATATTTAAAGATGTTCAACATCAGTCATCAAAAAATGATATAAATTTACAAATGCAAGAATGACTAAAATGAAAATAACTGCTGGTTCCAGGTGTTGGCAGCAATATGGAAATGCAATTTATTATCATGAGTTGATGGTGAGACTGTAAATTTGCAAATGACTGAAAACGACTTCTAAAACTGAGCTTATGCTTATCTTTTGACTCCATAAGAGCATTCCAAAAGAATACCTATACATTTGTGAATGTTCATGGTGGCACTATTCAACAGTTCTTCTCCCCTCCCAACCCCACTCTGAAGAAGAAAACTGCTTATCAAAAGCTGAATGTATAAAAGTAATATATAACATAAATGAGAGGAGAAGTGACATCAGCAAACTAGCAGCATAGGAATTTCTAGCATTTGTCCCCTCAGCAACATCAGTTTGAACAACTGCGCAGGAAAATACCTTCACAAGAGCCAAATACTTCAGTTGATGGATGACAGCACCTGGGTGAAGCACAAATTAAAAAAAAAAAGATGCATTGAAGGTGATAGGAGAGATAGATTCACACCCCACCCGTCCATCAGTTCAGTTCAGTTGCTCAGTAGTCTCTGATTCTGTGTGATCACATGAATCGCAGCACACCAGGCCTCCCTATCCATCACCAACTCCTGGAGTTCACTCAGACTCACGTCCATCGAGTCAGTGATGCCATCCAACCATCTCATCCTCTGTCATCCCCTTCTCCTCCTGCCCCCAATACCTCCCAGGACCAGAGTTTTTTCCAGTGAGTCAATTCTTTGCATGAGATGGCCAAAGTACTGGTNATTGTGATATGGAGGTGGGTTAGTCACTTAGGTGGAGTTTAAAAGTTTTCAGCACAAAAGTACTGAAAATAATTATACCCACAATAATTTGTTAATAGGTACACAATACAAAAAGATACATGTATATAAAAAATACATAACAGAAGAGGAATAAATGTGCAGAGTGTTTGCCTGTGATGAAAGTTCAGTTGTATCCAAATAAAATACACATATCCAGTAAGATGATAAAGATAAGCCTCATGGTAACTGTAAAAATTGACAAAGATAAGCCTCATGATAACTGTAAAAAATGACAAAACCCAACAGTAGATACACAAAAGGATACAGAGAAAGGATTCAAAACATACCACTATGGACATTTTGTAGCTACTTTGCAAACTTAAAAAAGCATATGAAGGTTTATAGCATCATTGTTTATAAGAATTAAGCCCAGAAAATAGAAAAATAGGTGAATTTTATCTAAAATACAATCTCACAATTAAAATTAATAATCTTGATTACAAATCTCATATTGGTATATGAGAAACATAATTTTTGAATGGTAAAAGCAAGATGGAGAAGCTCTATACAGTCAGCAAAAACAAGACCGGGAGCTGACTGTGGCTCAGCTCATTAACTCTTTATTGACAAATTCAGACTTAAATAGAAGAAAGTAGGGAAAACTACTAGACCATTCAGGTATGACCGAAGTCAAATCCCTTATGATTATACAGTGGAAGTGAGAAATAGATTTAAGGGGCTAGANATAGGTGAATTTTATCTAAAATACAATCTCACAATTAAAATTAATAATCTTGATTACAAATCTCATATTGGTATATGAGAAACATAATTTTTGAATGGTAAAAGCAAGATGGAGAAGCTCTATACAGTCAGCAAAAACAAGACCGGGAGCTGACTGTGGCTCAGCTCATTAACTCTTTATTGACAAATTCAGACTTAAATAGAAGAAAGTAGGGAAAACTACTAGACCATTCAGGTATGACCGAAGTCAAATCCCTTATGATTATACAGTGGAAGTGAGAAATAGATTTAAGGGGCTAGATCTAATAGATGGAGTGCCTGAAGAACTATGGAGAGAGGTTCATGACATTGTACAGGAGACAGGGATCAAGACCATTCCCAAAGAAAATAAATTCATAAAAGCAAAATGGCTATCTGGGGAGGCCTTACAAATAGCTGTGAAAAGAAGAGAAGTGAAAAGCCAAGGAGAAAAGGAAAGATATATGCATCTGAATGCAGAATTCCAAAGAAAAGGAAGAAGAGACAACAAAGCCTTACTCAGCGATCGATGCAAAGAAATAGAGGAAAACAGCAGAATGGGAAAGACTAGAGATCTTTTCAAGAAAATTAGAGATACCAAGGGAACATTTCATGCAAAGATGGGCTCGATAAAGGGCAGAAATGGAATGGACCTAACAGAAGCAGAAGATGTTAAGAAGAGGTAGTAAGAATACACAGAATAACTGTACAAAAAAGATCTTCATGACACGGATAATCACGATGGTGTGATCATTCACCTAGAGCAAGACATCCTGTAATGTGAAGTCAAGTGGGCCTTAGAAAGCATCATTATGAACAAAGCTAGTGGAGATGATGGAATTCCGGTTGAGCTATTTCAAATCCTGAAAGATGATGCTGTGAGTGCTGCACTCAATATGCCAGAAAATTTGGAAAACTCAGCAGTGGCCACAGGACTGGAAAANTCACCTAGAGCAAGACATCCTGTAATGTGAAGTCAAGTGGGCCTTAGAAAGCATCATTATGAACAAAGCTAGTGGAGATGATGGAATTCCGGTTGAGCTATTTCAAATCCTGAAAGATGATGCTGTGAGTGCTGCACTCAATATGCCAGAAAATTTGGAAAACTCAGCAGTGGCCACAGGACTGGAAAAGGTCAATTTTCATTCCAATACCAAAGAAAGGCAATGCTAAAGAATGCTCAAACTACCACACAATTGCACTCATCTCACACATTAGTAAAGTAATGCTCAAAACTCTCCAAGCCAGGCTTTATCAATACAGGAACCATGAATATCCAGATGCTAAAGCTGGTTTTAGAAAAGGCAGAGGAACCAGAGATCAAATTGCCAACATCTGCTGGATCATCAAAAAAGCAAGTGAGTTTCAGAAAAACATCTATTTCTCATTCATTGACTATGCCAAAGCCTTTGACTGTGTGGGTCACAATAAAATATGAAAAATTCTGAAAGAGATGGGAATACCAGACCACTTGACCTGCCTCTTGAGAAACCTATATCCAGGTCAGGAAGCAACCATTAGAACTAGATGTGGAACAACAGACTTGTTCCAAATAGGAAAAGGAGTACGTCAAGGCTGTATATTGTCACCCTGCTAATTTAACTTCTATGCAAAGTACATCATGAGAAACGCTGGACTGGAGGAAGCACAAGCTGGAATCAAGATTGTCAGGAGAAATATCAATAACCTTAGATATGCAGATGACATCACCCTTATGGGAGAAGGTGAAGAGGAACTAAAAAGCCTCTTGATGAAAGTGAAAGAAGAGAGCAAAAAAGGTGGATTAAAGGTCAACATTCAGAAAATGAAGATCATGTCATCTGGTCCCATCACTTCATGGGAAATGGGGAAACAGTGGAATCAGTGTCAGACTTTATTTTTTGGGGCTCCAAAATCACTGCAGATGGTGACTGAAGCCATGAAATTAAAACATGCTTACTCCTTGGAAGGAAAGTTATGACCAACCTCGATAGCATATTAAAAAACAGAGACATTACTTTGCCAACAAAGGTCCATCTAGTCAAGGCTATGGTTTTTCCAGTGGTCATGTATGGGTGTAAGAGTTGATCTATGAAGAAAGTTGCGTGCCAAGTTATTGATGCTTTGAACTGTGGTGTTGGAGAAGACTCTTGAGAGTCCCTTGGACTGCGAGGAGATCCAACCAGTCCATCCTAAAGGAGATCAGTTCTGGGTGTTCTTTGGAAGGAATGATGCTAAAGCTGAAACTCCAGTACTTTGGCCACCCCATGTGAAGAATTGACTCATTGTAAAAGACTCTGATGCTGGAAGGGATTGGGGGCAGGAGGAAAAGGGGACAACAGAGGATGAGATGTCTGGGTGGCATCACAGACTAAATGGACGTGAGTTTGAGTGAACTCCGGGAGTTGTTGATGGACAGGGGGTCTTAGCGTGCTTCAACTCATGAGGTTGCAAAGAGTTGGACATGACTGAGCAACTGAATTGAACTGAAAATCACACTACATATTATATTTATATATTGAATTATAAAAAAATAACAAAAAGTATTTTTGGAATTGTATATATGTATATTATATGCAAAGGTTAGATATTCATCTGAAAGAGTAAAATTTCATCTATCATAGTTAATCACATTAATAGAAAAGAAAAGGATTGTAATTGGGATATTGTAAAACTGCACTTAATTTCTGTACAGTTTCATTGTCTGTATAGAAATATAATTCAAATAAGGAAAACCTTTAAAAATTATGACTCTCATATGTGGGTACCTACGTGATTGTCATTTATTTCTGCTGACAGGGATTAGTATGAGTAGATTTACATACTAGTTCTTGTTCTGTCAATTAAAAATTTATGGAGAGAGAATGTACTTATCAGTTCAGTTCAGTTCAGTCGCTCAGTCGTGTCCGACTCTTTGTGACCCCATGAATCGCAGCACGCCAGGCCTCCCTGTTCAACACCATCTCTTGGAGTTAACTCAGACTCATGTCCATCGAGTACATGATGCCATCCAGCCATCTCATCCTC
>SJYX01008282.1:169543-208448 GCA_006410675.1 Oreotragus oreotragus
ATGCCATGATCTTCGTTTTATGAATCTTGAGCTTTAAGCCAACTTTTTCACTCTCCTCCTTCACTTTCATCAAGAGGCTTCTTAGCTCCTCCTCACTTTCTGCCATAAGGGTGGTGTCATCAGCATATCTGAGGTTATTGATATTTCTCCCGGCAATCTTGATTCCAGCTTGTGTTTCTTCCAGTCCAGCGTTTCTCATGATGTACTCTGCATAGAAGATAAATAAGCAGGGTGACAATATACAGCCTTGGCGTACTCCTTTTCCTATTTGGAACCAGTCTATTGTTCCATGTCCAGTTCTAACTGTTGCTTCCTGACCTGCATACAGATTTCTCAAGAGGCAGGTTGTCTGTGGTAAATTTCTTCCTGTGTAAAATGGAAGATTTATACTATAAATAATACCTTTTTCTACTATACCTATACCTCTTTACCATTCTACTGCAAACACAAGTCCAAAATAGTTTATGAAATCCACCAACTGATTGTGTGTAATACCACTAAACCTCATGTTTATTACATAGCTCTATTTTGTTGTTGTTGTTATTCACAGTATCCAGCAACTATATATTTAAAGCTGTATTTTAAATTGAGTTATAGCACTGAATGAAGAAAATTTGTGAATATTGTTTTCGTACAAAAACACATACACATACATGTTTAAACATACAATGTATAATCACTTATATGATTTTCTTATATCTGGAAAAAATTCTTTCATGGTGCCTCTAGTCAAGACTTTCTTTACATCATTTTAGAGCAAGCAAAAACTAAAATGTTATTTTAAATTTATGTGCTAAATAAATGCATTATAGTCTCAGTCTTATATTTTTCTATGCATGGATTCTCTACTGAGTTTGAGAAAGTAGAGATTGTAAATTATATTTATTTTTTGTGATGTTTAAATTTACCTGACATCTTGGCTGGGCCACAGAGCCCAAATGTTAATCAAAACAATCTAAATGTTTCTGTGAGAGGATTTTTGAATGAGATAAGCATGAATTGGTGGACTATGAGTAAAGTAGATTGTTTACCATAATGTGGATGTGCTTCATCCAATAAGTGCAGGCTTTTACTGATCTAAAGACTGACCTCCCATTTAGCAAGAGGGAATTTGGCAGTAGAAAGACTTAAGACTTCAACTAAAGCATTTTATAAGTTTCCAGCCTGCCAGTGTGCCCTACAGATTTTGGATGTATGTGATGTTTAAATTTACCTGACATCTTGGCTGGGCCACAGAGCCTAAATGTCAATCAAAACAATCTAAATGTTTCTGTGAGAGGATTTTTGAATGAGATAAGCATGAATTGGTGGACTATGAGTAAAGTAGATTGTTTACCATAATGTGGATGTGCTTCATCCAATAAGTGCAGGCTTTTACTGATCTAAAGACTGACCTCCCATTTAGCAAGAGGGAATTTGGCAGTAGAAAGACTTAAGACTTCAACTAAAGCATTTTATAAGTTTCCAGCCTGCCAGTGTGCCCTACAGATTTTGGATGTGCCAATATCTATAAGTGCACAAGCCAATTCCTTAAAATAATTTATTTCTATATATGCAAATCCCTGGGTGGTGTTTATCTTGGAAACACTTGATTTATATACATCTTTAATAACTAAATATGGATTTTTTTAACATTGTTACATAATGAGGCAAACTGCGACCCACTGATTTATAAAGAAATTTCTTCAAAAACATCAATATTTTTATATTATTGGAAATAAAATTTTGCTACTTTGACCTTCTCCATCAGTAATGTACAGTAGTCTCTTTCCCCTTAGTTCCTGTGGTGAATTCCAAAATATGAGCAGGGAACCAACCTTTACTGCATCAGATTGCATAACATAACTGAAAAGTCCAAAACATAAGCATGCTAGCTCCTTGCACAGACTGGTGTCGATATTAGGATAATCTGATCCTCATCTTGGAACCCTTGCTTTGGCCAGAAAAGGGAAAATAGCATCAATTCAGTTCAGTTCAGTCTATCAAGCATGTCTGACTCTTTGAGACCTCATGGACTACAGCACACTGGGCCTCCCTGTCTATCACCAACTCCCAGAGTTTACTCAAACTCATGTCCATTGAGTCGGTGATGCCATCCAACCATCTCATCTTCTGTCATCTCCTTTTCCTCCCACCTTCAATCTTTCCCAGCATCATAATCTTTTCCAAAGAGTCAGTTCTTTGCATCAGGTGGCCAAAGTATTGGAGTTTCAGCTTCAGCATCAGTCCTTCCAAAGAATATTCAGGACTGATTTCCTTTAGGATGGACTGGTTGGATCTCCTTGAAGCCCAAGGAACTCTGAAGAGTCTTCTCCAACACCACAGTTCAAAAGCATCAATTCTTCAGCCCTCAGCTTTCTTTATAGTCCAAAACTCACATCCATACATGACCAATGGAAAAATCATAGCCTTGACTAGACAGACCTTTGTTGGCAAAGTAATGTCTCTGCTTTTAAATATGCTGTCTAGGTTGGTCGTAACTTTTCTCCAAAGGAGTAAGTGTCTTTTAATTTCATGGCTGCAATCACCATCTGCAATGATTTTATAGCCCCACAAAATAAAATCAGCCACTGTTTCCACTGTTTCCCCATCTATTGCCATGAAAATGGGACCAGATGCTGTGATCTTTGTTTTCTGAATGTTGAGCTTTAAACCAACTTTTTCACTCTCCTCTTTCACTTTCGTCAAGTGGTTCTTTAGTTCCTCTTCATTTTCTGCCACAAGAGTGGTGTCATCTGCATATCTGATATTTTTGATATTTCTCCAGCTATCTTGATTCCAGCTTGTGCTTCTTCCAGCCCAACATTTCTCATGATGTACTGTGCATATAAGTTAAATAAGCAGGTTGACAATATGCAGCCTTGACATACTCCTTTTTCTGTTTGGAACCAGTCTGTTGTTCCATGTCCAGTTCTAATTGTTGCTTCCTGAACTGCATACAGATTTTTCAAGAGGCAGGTAAGGTGGTCTGATATTCCCATCTCTTGAAGAATTTTCCACAGTTTATTGTGATCCACACAGTCAAAGGCTTTGGCATTTGTCATAAAGCAAAAGTAGATGATTTTCTGGAACTCTCTTTCTTTTTTGATGATCCAATGAATGTTGGCAATTTGAGCTCTGGTTCCTCTTCCTTTTCTTAAACCAGCTTGAACATCTGGAATTTCATGGTTCACATATTGTTGAAGCCTGGCTTGGAGAATTTTGAGCTTTACTTTAGTAGCCTGTGAGATGAGTGCAATTATGTGGTCGTTGGACCATTCTTTGGTATTGTCTTTCTTTGGGACTGGAATGAAAACTGAATTTATCCCATCCTATGGTCACTGCTGAGTTTTCCTAATTTGTAGTAGCATAGTGTCTAATATTATATAACCAAAGTACTTCCACACAAAGCTTTCTCATATTTGGCAAACCTTGAAGAACAGCTTAGCTCTTTAATTGTGGACATTAGTATAGTGTATGAAGAAATGGGCATTCTTATAGAGTCAAAGCTACCTGAGAGTAACTACGCTACCCTGACATTTTAGGGCTTATCTCTCAAGATGTACTATATCACAGCTAAAATATAATAATTCCCCTTCCTTTTTTCTTTCTTCCAGCCTTCCTTTTAATACGTTCATTATTGATTTATTTTATCTCATTAATTATATTATTCATACATGTACACATGAATTCATATGTGTATCAATTTTAAAGATTTTAAAATATTTGTGTGTATCTAGAGATACATGTGTGCCTTTTTCTGTAATGCACTGCCTCAGAAGTGGAATATGTTTGTTGAAAGAAATATAATAATAGACACTATGTATTGCTTTCCAAAGAGGCTTTGCCCATTTACATTCACGTCAACAATGTAAGGTATTCCAATTTGTGTCATACACTAATGAACACTAGATCTGAACAACTGAAGTTTTTGTTCAACTGATAAGTAAACTATGCTGCTGCATACCTTTTGGTTTTAAATTCCATTTCCCAGATAATACAGTGTTTCCCCACTGAACTGAAAAGGCAACTAAATTAAACTGGAAAAGTCAGTAGTTTTACCACTGTACTATTTGTTGTTCTTTTTGACAAATCACATATTCAATTGTCATTTTCTCTGTATCTCTAATTTTATATTTTGTTGGCTAAAGTGTATCATTAAAATATTAAGTATCTCCTATCCTCATGGAGCTCACACTGTAATAAAAAATCCATACTCTTAATATGTGGTATGTCAAAGAGGGACAAGAATTAGGAGGAAAGATACAGCAGAAGCAGAGTTAGGTTTGATACAAAGTAGGGGATGCTAGGGGTGTAGTGCTGTATTTTAAATAGTCCTCATTGAAGGGCTCCATGATAAGATGAAATTTTAAGAAAAACCTGAAGGAACTGAACATGATACAGATACAAAATCATATAACCATCATGTAGAAGTGGTTACAGTTTGAATTTAGAGCACATACAGAGCTCCTGGATTAAGAAATCACTTGATATATTTGAGTAACAGAGAAATTTAAAAAAAGATAAATCAGAGTAACTGTGAAGAAAATAGAGGAAAGCATTATATGATGCAAAGATTTTTTTTTTTCTTCTGTTTTTTAAAGTAAACAAGAGTCCATTACTGTTTGCTAATAGAATCAGTTTAGGGAACTTATGGCAGAAAGGGCCATTTTCTGGGACACTCCTTGAATGGGTGAAAAGAGATAGGGCTGAATACAAAAATGGACAAGTTTACCTTAGTATAGAGCAGTGATAGTCCCTCTGTATGAGCAGGAGAAAATATTGCATCTGACCACAGTATATGAACAGATGGAATAGTTCAGGTAGCCATTCTCTTTTGATTTATTCTATAGTATCAGTTAAAAGAGAAGCAAAGGTACCAGCTAATAGTAAGGAGGAGAGAGTGTTGGAGATTTAAAGTCAGATGTAGTGAAAGAAAGGATTATATAGGACAGTGAGTAAATTGGTAGACAAACAGAATATAACAAATTAGCACAGAGGGCCAGTGGGTTAGTGGCCAGTAACTTAGAATATGATTTTATTGTGTTTGATTATATATTTTGCTTTAGTCAGGGTCCAAGATCTAGGGAAAGAGAGAGTTAGATTAATGAAAGCCATTTGCTTAAATATTTCAAGTCTAACTCTTTTTTTTTTTTTTTCAATAAAGTGTGAGCATCTGAGGAGACAGACAACTTAAGTATTATATTTCTCTATTCTTTCTAAATCTTCCCTGATCTCACTGTATTTTCTATGAAATTTTTGAGGATTTCCTTTCAACGGAAGCCTCTTCCCTGTTCCCTATAATTTGCCAAATCTGTGGTTTCTCTGAAATTTTTTTACCTCTAAATGGCAATTCTTCAAAGGAGCCTTTGTTATTATCTCAAAATCAATTGGCTCTAAAACTAGAGGCTGTGAAAATCTCATGGCACATAGATATAAAACCAGAGACTGTTCACAGTCTTGGACACATTCCCACATATAATGAGTCTAAATTTGGTTCTCAAGGGTGAGCGATACACATTACTTCAAAATTTTAAATCAGATGAAACTGTTCTGCCCTCCCACTACTTGAATGACTGAAAAATCCGGTTGTACACAAATAAGGTTATCCATCTGTTGTCTCAAAACTGCTGGAGGTTGGTGTCAGGGAAAATGGAGTGGATTATTCTTCCTTGGATTCACTGTGATGCAAATCATTTGCTTTCTCTCTGCTGAAGATACTAATCCCAAGCAATGACTGTCCAGCATTTTTCAGGGCAAACTCAGAGATGACTCTCACAGTGAGCATTCAACTTCTTCAGTGATCCCCCTACTGCTTTAACCTGTGTTTTTCCTTTGGAAACTCCACCTGCACTTCACAAGTTGAGATTTAACGAGATTTAAGCAGAGATAGGACGTAGATTTTTTGTTTCTTGAAGTTTATTCATTTAGAGGGGTCTTCAAGAATAAATAAGAAAATAAATCTAATGTTATACCTTCTTAAGAACTGCAAATACAATTATGAATTGGGAATACTGGCATGATATTTATATCAATAAACTATCCACTATTCTTATTCCGAAATAATGCCTGTCAGTATACTTTTTGATAGACTCTTTGTGTGAAAACAATATTTTATTCATTTTCTATAGTGAGAATAGAATATCACTTGAGTTGTGCTACCTACTAGAAGAATCAATTACTTTATTATTTTCATTATTGCTAGTTAAGCAAACATTTTTCCAGGTTTTATTTCATTATTGGTGATTTATTAAAATGATATTCTATAGCTTGGAATATGCAGAACATGCTACTTCACAGATATAGTTATTAACATTTTGTAGTAATGATGTTTTATGCACTGTAAACACAGAAATTATTTTTTATTCAAGCAATTCACATTGTGAAATATCTGTATCTATACCTATGTACACATATATATATATATGTATATCAAGCTATGAAGTACATTTTTGTTGAGAGAAATATTCTATTTTGACTAGACAAGAAATGAAAATCAAATGTTCCTTTAAATTTTGCACATCTAATACATTTCACACAGACTAAATTCAATTTTGAACACTAAATATCTTTTTCTTTCTTTTATTATCTACATATGTCCAAGAATTAATGCCATAGAATGTATATCATGGCATGATCTTGAATGAGACTGTGTCCCTTCGTGACTTTAGTTGGGTTTTGACAATGGCTATTAGAATTGTAAAAGACTATTACTTCCACAGACGGATAAGAAAAGTGTAACTATGAACAGAGATGATTCTGATCCACATAAATATGTTCCACCTAACCTATAATAAAAGCTACTCCAACTTCATTTCCACTTTATCAGTTACCAGAATTGTGTTGTGCTACCAAACACAGATGGGAAGCATGATGGAGGGGAGTCACAGATGGAAAAGGTAAAGGTTCTAACAAATACAGTTAATATGCCATTGTGTTTTGATAAACAATAACAATAAAAAAATTAAAAAAAGAAACACTAGTATTCTAGATTCTTCCGTATCAAATTAAAATCACCTTGCTAAGATTTTGTCTGCACAAAATTTCTTCTAGCTGCATTGATCTAATTTCATCTTTTTAGAAATTTCATTTCTTTGTGTTGGGCTTCCTTCGTGGCTTGGTAAAGAATCTGCTTGCAATGCAGGAGACCCAGGTTCAATCGCTGGATTGGGAAGATCTGCTGGAGAAGGTAATGGCTACCCATTCCATTATTCTTGCCTGTAGAATTTCATGGAGAAAGGAGCCTGGAGGACTGCAGTCCATGGGGTCACAAAGAGTCGGACAGGACTGAGCGACTAACACTTTCACTTTCAAGATTGTTTTGAGAACAAAAGGGATGGTCATTTTCCATGTTCCAACGCAACTTCTTAGTAAATGTTATTTCCCACTTTTCTTTAAGCCTTTTGTGAAAATCATGCCATTGTAATTTATATAAGATTGTCAGAGATCAGATAATATCCCCTCTGGAGATATAAAAGGTTTACAGAAATTTTCATGCTAGGACTGCTGAAGGTTGTTAAAGTGCATACACATAAGATCCACCACGTGCAATTCATAAATGCTGTATATCCTATTCACAGATGGTAAGAAAATAAAAAAAGAGAAAAATTGTCTACTCTGGGAAGTGTTAAGAAATAAGTTTATGAGGCAGTAAGTTTCTATGAAAATGACTGGCCAAATAGTCATCTCTCAGAATAATTTGTATCAGTCTCCTTATTTGGGATTGTAGATTGGTCAAAAAAAAAAAAAAATCTCAAATGAGCCTAATTAAGCAACTAACTAAATATATATAAGGGAAGAGAAGCCTCATCCTTATGCCAAAATAAGTGATAAAAATGAAAATTCTATATCTGGTGTAGATAGATAGTTTGAAACTGTATAACTCTGGAAATAAAGCCTGGGACTTAATCCTTGTGTAACTTAGCTATTGTGGGTTTGGTTCCAGACCACCACAACAGAGTGAATATGACAATTAAAAGATACCAAAAATATATTTTAGTTTCCCAGTGATGGAAAAGGTATGTGCACATTATACCATAGTTAAATATGCAGTAGTATTATGTCTAAATATATGTACATACCTTAATTAAAAATTAACTTACTGCTCAAAGATGCTAACAATAATCTGTATTTTCATTGAGTTGTAATCTTTTTCACTGGTAGATATTCATGCCTCAGTGTTGATGGCTTCTGACTCATGAGGGTAGTTGTTGCTAAAGGTCGGGATGGCTGTGGCACTTTCTTAGTATAAGACAACAGTGAGGTTTGCCACATTAGTAGCATACCTTTGAATGCTACAATTTAATAGCATTCTAACTGCAGATGATGACTGCAGCCATGAAATAAAAAGACGCTTACTCCTTCGAAGAAAAGTTATGACCAACCTAGGTAGCATATTCAAAAGCAGAGACATTACTTTGCTAACTAAGGTCTATCTAGTCAAGGCTATGGTTTTTCCAGTAGTCATGTATGGATGTGAGAGTTGGACTGTGAAGAAAGCTGAGTGCTGAAGAATTGATGCTTTTGAACTGTGGAGTTGGAGAAGACTCTTGAGAGTCCCTTGGATTGCAAGGAGATCCAACCAGTCCATTCTGAAGGAGATCAGCCCTGGGATTTCTTTGGAAGGAATGATGCTAAAGCTGAAACTCCAGTACTTTGGCCACCTCATGTGAAGAGTTGACTTATTAGAAAAGACTCTGATACTGGGAGGGACTGGAGGCAGGAGGAGAAGGGGACGGCAGAGGATGAGATGGCTGAATGGCATCACTGACTCAATGAACGTGAGTCTGAGTGGACTCCGGGAGTTGTTGATGGACAGGGAGGCCTGGAATGCTGTGATTCATGGGGTCGCAAAGAGTCGGACACGACTGAGTGACTGAACTGAACTGAACTGAACTGAACCACACTAGAACTTCTTTCAAAATTGGAATCAATCCTGTCAAACCCTGCTGTTGCTTTATCAACTAAGTTTATGTAATATTCTAAATTCTCTTTGTTATTTCAATAATCTTCACACCATCTTTACCAGAAATAGATTCTGTTTGCAGAAATCAATTGCTTGCTTATCCATAAGAAACAACTCCTTATTCATAAAGTTGCATCATGAGATTGCAGCAATTTACTTCTCTCTTGAGGCTCCACTTCTAATTCTAGTTCTCTTGCTATTTCCATCTCATCTGTAGTTACTTCTTCCACTGAAATCTTAAACCTCTCAAAGTCATTCATGAGGGTTGGAATCAACTTGTTCCAAAGTCCTGTTGATACTGTGACCTCTTCCCAGGAATCACAAATGTTCTTAATATCATCTTGAACGCTGAATCCTTTCCAGGAGATGTTCAATTTACTGTGCCTGGATCCCTCAGAAAAATCACAATCTATGGTATCCAGTACTCTTGCCTGGAAAATCTCATGGACAGAGGAACCTGGTAGGCTGCAGTCCACAGGTTCGCACAGAGTCGGACACGACTGAAGCAACTTAGCAGTAGCATGGTATCTATAGCCTTAAGAAATGTATTTCATAAATACTAAGACTAGAAAGTCAACATTACTCCTTGATCCACGGACTACAGAAAGGATGTTTTATTATGTGTTAGCAGGGATGAAAAACACCTGAATCAAATTATGTATCTGCATCAGAGTTCTTGGTTGACCAGGTGCATTGTCACTGAGCAGTAACATTTTGAATATTTTTTTTCCCCCTGAGCAGTAGGTCTCAACAGTGGTTTTAAAATATACAGTAGAGCATGTTGTAAACAGATGTACCATCACCCAGGTTTTGTTATTCCATTTATAGAGCAAAATCAGGATAGATTTAGTGTAATTGTTATGAATCCTAGGATCTTCAGAATGGTGAATGAGCATTGACTTCAACTTAATGAGTTATATTAACCCCTAACAAGAGTCAGCCTGTACTTTGGAGCTTTGAAGGCAGGAATTGACTCTTCTCTAGCTAGTCCTAAATGGCATCTTCTTCCAATTGAAAATATTTTATTTAGTGTAGCAATCCACTTTGTTAAATTATTTTAACTGGATCTTCTGGATAACTTGCCTTAGTTTCTACATTAACACTTGCTGCTTGATCTTGTACTTTATAGAGATGGCTTCTTTCTTTTAATATCATTCAACTTCTGCTTGCTTTAAATTTTTTTTCCCTTCAGATCTGTCACCTCTCACAACCTTAATAGAACTGAAGATAATTATGATTTAGCCCTTAAATCTATTTCTCACTTCCACTGTATAATCATAAGGGATTTGATTTAGGTCATACGTGAATGGTCTAGTGGTTTCCCTACTTTCTTCAATTTGAGTCTGAATTTGGTAATAAGGAGCTCATGATCTGAGCCACAGTCAGCTCCTGGTCTTGTTTTTCTTGACTGTATAGAGCTTCTCCATCTTTGGCTGCAAAGAATATAATCAATCTGATTTCAGTGTTGACCATCTTGTGATGTCCATGTGTAGAGTCTTCTCTTGTGTTGTTGGAAGAGGGTGTTTGCTATGACCAGTGCATTTTCTTGGCAAAACTCTATTAGTCTTTGCCCTGCTTCATTCCGCATTCCAAAGTCAAATTTGCCTGTTACTCCAGGTGTTTCTTGACTTCCTAATTTAGCACTCCAGTCCCCTATAATGAAAAGGACATCTTTTTTGGGTGTTAGTTCTAAAAGGTCTTATAGGTCTTCATGAAGCCATTCAACTTCAGTTTCTTCAGTGTTACTAGTTGAGGCATAGACTTAGATAACTGTGATATTGAATGGTTTGCCTTGGAGACGAACAGATTTCATTCTGAGATTGCATGCAAGTACTGCATTTCGGACTCTTTTGTTGACCATGATGGCTACTCCATTTCTTCTGAGGGATTCCTGCCTGCAGTAGTAGATATCATGGTCATCTGAGGTAATTCTCCCATTTCAGTCCATTTTAGTTCACTGATTCCTAAAATGTCAACGTTCACCCTTGCCATCTCTTGTTTGACCACTTACAATTTGCCTTGATTCATGGACCTGACATTCCAGGTTCCTACNCCTGTGTTTTTTTTTAAATTTTAATGTAAATTTCAATAAAACTAAAGTGTATATTCTCTTCAATATATCAAATACATTTTTCCCCTCATCTTGGGGTGAATACATTTCATTATCGATGATATCATGTTCAGTTCATAGTTACATTTATCCTTATTTTTCTTTTATACAAAGAACAGATTGCAAAAGAATTTATGATCTCATTGTTCATGCTCAAGGCTTTTCTTCACAATTGGTGGTTCACACACATCAAGGAATATTGAAATTTATTTTCCTGATGACCCTTGTCTTTTGCAATAAGCCATATCACTTTTAGCTTACAGTGCAGAGATAAAAGTGATTGGCAGAAAAGACAACCATTTACCATTTAGATGAAGGACAAAGTCATAGTTTCAAAAATGTTAGCTACCACTGGAGAATAGTATTTGCTTGCAGAAATAAGGCATTGAAAAATCAAAAGGTAATGTAGTTTAACTTACTATTTTTATAGACAGGTCTCAAAACTACAAACAAAGAAAATAGTTATGTATAAGAAATTTTCTGAGTTCATTTTAAATATGCCTATTGTTTGTAAAATACAAACTAAGTAGGTTAAATCTGTACTGCTTGTTTAACCTCAGAATATTTGAGAAGAGTCAGAAACATCTAACTTCATATTTTATTATTAGCTATTTGATCTTGATGGCTACCTGTACATTTTATCAATGTCCCTGTCTAGGAAATAGAGGTGACAATAATAACAATCTTATAGAAAGGATGCATAAATCCTTTCTATAATTTATTCCTAGATAATTTGCACTTTGATTAACAAATATATCCTCAATAAATGTCAACCTTAATGATAACAAATTAAAGTTTTAAGAAGAACAAANGACAATAATAACAATCTTATAGAAAGGATGCATAAATCCTTTCTATAATTTATTCCTAGATAATTTGCACTTTGATTAACAAATATATCCTCAATAAATGTCAACCTTAATGATAACAAATTAAAGTTTTAAGAAGAACAAAAAGCTTACAATAAATCTATTTCTATCCTACATTGTTACTGAAAGTACATGCTAGTGAACTTCTAAAACCCTAATTATGACCACAGACATTTAAAATCACTAAACTAAGTCATTCAGCTTTGATTCTTCCAGGAATATTGGGGCTTCCCTGGTGGCTCAGATGGTAAAGAATCTGCCTGCAAAGTGATTCTTGGGTTGGGAGGATCCCCTGGAGTAGGAAATGGAAAACCACTGCAGTATTCTTGCCTGAAGAATTCCATGGAGCAAGGAATCTGCTGGGCTATATATAGTCCATGGGGTTGCAAAGAGTCAGACATGGCTGAGACTCTGATGCACACACAGTCATATTATACTCTTAAAATTCTTATTTAAAAGGTGAAATATCAAGAACATTTCTACTTAATCATAAAATAATCAATATGATTATAAAAATTACATTATCAATGTAAAGAAAGAAAGAAAAATATAAACAAAGACTAATTATCTAAACCCTAGATCTATGCTTTGCTCAGTTAAAACTTGAAACACCATTAAAACTATCCTCAAAGAAGTAACCTTCATACTTTGCCTTGTTTATTGAAGACTGTATTCATCATAACTTTAGACTGCAGAAAAATACAATAATTTTTCAAAACAGTTCACATGCTGTAAAATGTGGAGTATTTTTGATAGTCTGACATAAGATAAACCATAATTCATACTTTTTCATTTTCAAAAAAAGATTAAACTGTCAATACATTTCAAAATACATAAATCAAACTTCATATAATTTGACCCTGTATAATTGTATTTTATGAATGGTTTTTATTTAACATGTCAGAATCATGTGAATGGCTTATTAAAAATTTCCTTTCCTTATATCCTCTCATTAAATCTACTAACACAAAACTAAGGATTGGGGCTCAAAAATCTGTGATTTAAACTATCTCCCTAGGCAATTCTTATGCACAAAATAGATTGAGCAAGAATGAGCATTATTGCTCCTAAAAAGATAAAATAACAATTAAAAACATGTGATTAAATTTATATTTGTTTATGTGTAATTCTTTTTTTTAATTTATTTTTAGAGCTCTCATTTTACTTTATTTTACTTTACAGTACTCTACATTGACATTATGTGTAATTTCTAATACTCTGAAATAATATCATGTTTGCTACTTGGCAATATTTTGAAAAAAAGTAGTGTATCTTTGTGTTCAAATAGTGTTTGCATCAATATTAATAAATGTTAAACANTATTTGTTTATGTGTAATTCTTTTTTTAAATTTATTTTTAGAGCTTCCATTTTACTTTATTTTACTTTACAGTACTCTACATTGACATTATGTGTAATTTCTAATACTCTGAAATAATATCATGTTTGCTACTTGGCAATATTTTGAAAAAAAGTAGTGTATCTTTGTGTTCAAATAGTGTTTGCATCAATATTAATAAATGTTAAACAAAAATATCTTAAATGTCTTCTTCTAGAGTCACCTCAGTCATGTTCCGATTCTTTGCAACCCCACTCCCCCCATGGACTGTAGACTGCCAGGCTTCTCTGTCCATGGGATTGGATATTTTTAATAATTAACTGAATTTGCTTTACTAAATATTCCCAATCCAATGTCTTGGGAGAGAAAGCATTTTCAAATGTTTGAAGCTTATATCTTGAATTTGTGTTTCTTCTCTCTCTCTCTCTTTTTTTTTTCCTCAGGTGTTTGTCTTGTTGGGGGAAGTTCTGTTTAGTGTTTAGTGAGCTGAAAACAGTCTCATTCAGAATGAAAACCATTTCATTCTAACAGTCAGGAGTAAAAGATAAGTAATCAAAAACAAAATATATAATATTATTCCAGACTTTCTATTTGGGATAGTAAGTGCAAGAAACAAACTATCATTGATATAATAGGATCAATTCATCCATCTAAAATGGGAGAATAATTTTAATTCATTTTTTCATTTGAATATATATTTTAAAATTTAACCCCATGAAAGATTTTATGAAATTAATGGAGATATAAATACAACTGTAGGTACAGTTAATATATGAGAAAAATGATAAAGTATGACATTTACTAGGGAATGATAGTTTGATGATGTCCAGACAAAAAATATGAATCACTTTAAAAATGGAAAAATGAACATTTAATAAAAGACAAAAACCACCTTTAGTAACTAACACTGTCAGGCATATAAAATGAGTTGCTAGAGATTAATTGGCAAACAAAAACTGGAGTGCAGTAACTTCAGAAAAAATATACTTTTCAGAAGTGTAGTGTGGCACATGAGAAAAATAATATGGAGAATCACCTGTGTTAATTTGTGAATTAAAACTATTAGTCTCTTTATTTGAAAGGCAAAATGTCCTCAAGAAAATATTTCCAAGGGCAAAATCCAATTATTAAAATATATGTAGTAATATATGTTCTCAGATAAATATAAATTAATTTTCATGAGTGTGTATGTGAAAGTTGCTCAGTCGTGTCTGACTCTTTTTGACCCCATGAACTATACAGTCCATTGAATTCTCCAGGCCAGAATACTGGGGTAGGTAGTCTTTTCCTTCTCCAGGGGATCTTCCCAACCCAGAGATTGAATCCAGGTCTTCCACATTGTAGGTAGATTCTTTACCAGCTGAACCACAAGGGAAGCCTAAGAATATTGGAGTGGGTAGCCTATCCCTTTTCCAGTGGATCTTCCCAACCCAGAAATTGAACCGAGATCTCCTGCATTGCAGGTGGATTATTTACCAAATGAGCTGTCAGGTAAGCCCATGAGTATGTATAAGTACAGAAGAAAAGAACAAAAACCAATTGTTTAAGAGTTATTTGTTTTATTTTGTTATTTTTGCCAAAATCCCTCTAAAATATCTGTAAGTACACTGTTTTACTTACCTAAAATTTAACTATGCAGAATGAAATCACATATTGTTATTGTGGTAGGCTGAATAATGACCCTTCCTAGTGTTCATGTTCTAATCTTCAGATTCTGTGAAGTGGACTCTGATGCTGGGAGGGATTGGGGGCAGGAGGAGAAGGGGACGACCGAGGATGAGATGGCTGGATATCAGCTTTATATAAAAGTAATTATTATTATAAATAAACCTAAGCAAGGAAGAAAACAACACGTTGTTTATAGTTTGTACTTATGTATCATATGCTTTCAAATATGTTAGATATTTCTAAAGTTATAGAAAGTGACAGTACTGTCTGGAAAACAATTATATTTGGAGTAAAGTATAAAAAGTTCTATATTAGAATTGTGTTGCTTCTGTCTCTTATACACATCTAGATGTGTATAAGAGACAGCATGGACTCAGTGGACGTGAGTCTGAGTGAACTCCGAGAGATGGTGATGAACAGGGAGGCCTGGTGTGCTGTGATTCATGGGGTCGCAAAGAGTCGGACATGACTGAGCGACTGAACTGAACTGAACTGAGAGACATAATTGTGACAGTATTGTATCCCATTAATTTCCTAGGGCTGTTACACAAAGTAAAGTAAACTTGGAGGCATAAAACAAGAGAAATATATTCCCTCACTGTTCAGAGAGTAGGACATTTGAAATCAAGATATTTGCAGGGTTGGTTTCTTCCACAGGCTTAGAGGAAAATTTTTTTTTTTAATTTTTTAAAATTTTTACTTTATTTTGCTTTACAGTACTCTATTTGTTTTGGCATACATTGACATGAATCCATCATGGGTGTACATGAACTCCCAAACATGAACCTCCCCTCCCACCTCCCACCCTACATCATCCCTCTGGATCATCCCCATACACCAGCCCCAAACATCCTGCATCCTGCATCGAACATAGACTGGCGATTCGTTTCTTACATGATAGTATGCATATTTCAATGCTCTTCTCCCAAATCATCCCACCCTCTCCTTCTCCCTCTCCCTCAGAGTCCAAAAGTTTTTATAATTCTTTCTTCTAACTTCTGATTTTTGCTAGCAAGGCTTGACGTAATTCACTGCCTCAGTCGTCACATGGCTTTCTTCTTTGTATGTCTGTGTCTGTGTGTCCTTTTCCTTTCTTATGTAAAAACACAAGTTATTGAAGTAAAAGCCCACCTTAATTGTATGCCCTTACAGCAGCTTAAAACTATCTTGAAACCTGTGTACTATCAGGTAAGAAATGAATCGCCAGTCTATGTTCGATACAGGATACAGGATGCTTGGAGCTAGTGCATGGGGATGATCCAGAGAGATGATATGGGGTGGGAGGTGGGAGGGGGGTTCAGGATTGGGAACTCATGTACACCCGTGGCTGATTCATGTCAATGTATGGCAAAACCAATACAGTATTTTAAAGCAAGATAAAGTAAAATTAAATATTAAAAAAAATATCTTCAAAGACCTCACTCTAAATAAAGTTGCATTCTGAGTTTCTATGTGACCTTGAATTTGAAGGGATGCTGTTCAATCTCCTGCAAAGTATCATTTAGTTAATGGTTAACTGATGTGGATTCCCTGGTGGCTCAGACAGTAAAGCGTCTGCCTGCAATGCAGGAAACCTGGGTTCAATCCCTTGGGTCGGGAAGATCCCTGGAGAAAGGAATGGCTACCCACTCCAGTATTCTTGCCTGGATAATTCCATGAACAGAGGAGCCTGGCAGCCTACAGTTCATAGGGTTGCAGAGTTGAATATGATTGGGTGATTGGTACTAACTCTACCATAGAACACTACTAAGTCCATATTTATCAATACTATTTGACTGATTTTTTTTTAATTTTTTTGTATTTATTTTTTTACAACAAAAGAAAAATGTGTCCTTCATCTAACTTTTAAAACAACTTACATTCTTTATGTTTATGCGGTTCTTATTATATCATTAATTTGCACCAAGAATCAATATATTTCTTTGTCCCAAAACTATTGTTATTTTTTAAATTACTGAAATAAATGTTTTGCTTAGAGTCTTAATCTTCCTGTAAGTGTTTGCATTAATTATTACTTCATGTTTATGTTGGCAAATGTCACCTTACTTTTAACATAAAATTAACACAGGGGATAAAGACACAAAGTTATGTACAAAGAATTTCAATATTAAAAGTATTTAAAAGGCCCTTGGACTGCAAGGNAGATGCAAGAGACAGAGATGTGTATAAGAGACAGCTGTAAGTGTTTGCATTAATTATTACTTCATGTTTATGTTGGCAAATGTCACCTTACTTTTAACATAAAATTAACACAGGGGATAAAGACACAAAGTTATGTACAAAGAATTTCAATATTAAAAGTATTTAAAAGGCCCTTGGACTGCAAGGAGATCAAACTGGTCAATCCTAAAGGAAATCAGTCCTGACTATTCATTGGAAAGTCTGATTCTGAACCTGAAACTCTAATATATGGCCACCTGATACAAAGAACTGACTCCTTGGAAAAGACCCTGAGAAAGATTGAAGGCAGGAGGAGAAGATGATGACAGAGGACAATATAGTTGGATGGCATCATTGACTCATTGGAAGTTTGAGCAAGCTCCAGGTGTTGTTGAAAGAGAGGGAAGCCTGGCATGTTGCAGTCCATGGGGTTGCAAATAGTTGGACATGACTGAGTGACTGAACAGCAATAACTTCCGTATTATACATCTTTCAGTTTAGAGACTTTACTCTCTAGAAGCAAAGTTAAACCCAAGTCATACTGGTTAGAGAGAGTTAGGAGGCATCCTAGTTCAACACCGGTACACACTACAGGCTTTGAGAGAGGAAGAGTAGAAAGCACTATATCAACCACTCATAGAATGCACTGTAGTAGTAATCTGTGTGCCATTCAGGATTATTTCAACTAATTTTTACTAATATTTTCTGAGGAGAGTAGGGGATGGACAGAGAGAAAAATAGGAAGAGAGACAGACGGATGGAAAGAAAGATAGATATTGAGGGAGTAAAGATGTATATTGAGAGAGGAAGAGAGGAAAGGAAGGTGGTAAAACCAAAATATAAGACCATTTTTACACCAGTACTACTATAAATTATAGCCTTTCCATAGCCAGTCAATATCAGAACTGTGGCTATCAGTCTGTTTTAACTGGTGGTTCAGCACATTTTGAACCATATAACTTTGCCAATTAATTAAAGCCTCTACCTTATTTACACATAGCAGTAAATATTTTACTAACTCTGTAATACTTAAAAACTATAGTTATTTTGAGATAAGTTGGAGTGAGTGATACTGAAGCTGAAGCTTCAATACTTCGGCCATCTGATGTGAAGAACTAACTCATTTGAAAAGACCCTGATGCTGGGAAAGATTGAAGGCAGGAGACAGCAGAGGATGAGATGGTTGGACTGCATCACCAACTCTATGGACATAATTGGAGTAAGCTCTGGGAGTTGGTGATTGACAGAGAAGCCTGGTGTGCTGCAGTCCGTGGGGTTGCAAAGAGTTGGACACGACTGAGCAACTAAACTGACTGAAGTTAGTGTGGCAAAAAATTTTTTTTGTCCTTTCATTTTATGACATTAACTTCAATCTCCTGAGCAAAGTGAATGCTCCAGATTTTCCTGTTCTTTTCTATTTATCACCGCCTTGAGTACCTTGAGTACCTTCCTTTTTTTGCCAGTTTATTTACCTTTCATTTTTTCCTCCAATCTCCTAGAATTTCTCTTCACAAATGGGAGGATACCCTAAGATCAGATTTTTTAAAGAAATATGTATGCAATTTAATGTATACATTAAATAACAATTTAAAACAATCACACCAACCACTAGGATCATTGTTTTCATTGATATATAAATGAACATATTATCACTAGGGTACATAATCCCATGTAGAAGGAAATCCTAAAGTTCGGGTGGTCAGTCAATATTGACCAATTTTCTAGGCTCTGAACGGATTTATTTAGCACTTCATGAAAATTAAAAGCCAGAAGACAGAAAAATACTTGTAGTAATAATATATAGAAGTGAAAAAAAATCAAAGGTTTGAAAAAAATATGAAGCTTAAAAATAACTAAAGTAGGGTACTTAAAAATAATATGGACTATGCTTGCCATATTCCTAAGCACTTAACCATCAATTCTCAAAAAAAAAAAAAAAAGAAAGAAAAAGAAAAAAAAATCATTATTTTGTTGTCCTAGTTTTAATATGAAAAAAGTGATGCTTTAGCAGTTTTATATTTGCCTATATTCACACATTGGGATGAATTATGGGATAGTTATTCAGATACAAGCTGACTTGTTCAAATGTCAAGAAACAAAAGTTAAAGATACACAGCTGATGGCTTATGAGCATAATTTTCAATCAATTTTTGTGATCACTAGTAAATTATTCTAATTTATAAAAAATACCAGTGACATAGAGCATGTTATCATTAGGTCAGTAGAGTGAGAAATAAAATTCAGATTTAAATTGGGTTAGAACATTCAGACAAATACGTTCAAAATGGTTAAAAAAAAAAAAAAAAATCTGCCTGCAGTGCAGGAGATGCAGGAGACAGGGCTTTGATCCCTGGGTTGAGAAAATCCCCTAGAGGAGGAAATGACAGTAGACTCCAGTATTTTTGCCTGGAGAATCCTATTGACAGAGGAGCCTGGCAGGCTACCGTCCATGGGGTTCTAAACAGTCGCACATGAGTGAGCAACTAAGCATACATTATTGATATTTAGAAATGTGAATATGTATGCTGCTGCTGCTGCTGCTAAGTTGCTTCAGTCGTGTCCGACTCTGTGAGACTCCATAGGTGGCAGCACACCAGGCTCCCCCATCCCTGGGATTCTCCAGGCAAGAACACTGGAGTGGGTTGCTATTTCCTTCTCCAATGCATAAAAGTGAAAAGTGAAAGTGAAGTCGCTCTGTCGTGTCCAACTCGCCCCGTCCCCATGGACTGTAGTCGAAAAGGCTCCTCTGTCCATGGGATTTTCCAGGCATGTATACTGGAGTGGGTTGCCATTTCCTTCTCCAGAATATGAATACATAATTATATATATAGGGAAATATATATATATAATTTAAATATATAGTATGTAGAACAAAATATAATTATATATTATGTAGCAGTCATGTACAGATGTCAATTGAACCATAAGGGAGGCTGAAAAACCAATGCTTTTGAACTGTGGTGCTGGAGAAGACTCTTGAGAGGCCTTTGGACAGCAAGGAGATCAAACCAGTCAATCCTTAAGGAAACCAACATTAAATATTCATGAGAAGGACTGATACTGAAGCTGAAACTCCAGTACTTTGGCCACCTGATGGAAAGAGCTGACTCAATGGGAAGAAAGAATGACGGTAAAAGGAAAAGGGGGTGACAGAGGATGAAGTGGTTAAATAACATCATTGACTCAATGGATGTGAATTTAAGCAAACTCTGAGAGATAGTGGAGGCCACTTTCCTGGTGTCTCAGAGGTTAAAGCGCCTGCCTGGAATGCGGGAGACCCAGGTTCAATCCCTGGGTTGGGAAGATCCCTTGGAGAAGGCAATGGCACCCCACTCCAGTACTCTTGCCTGGAAAATCCCATGGAGGGAGGAGGCTGGTAGGCTACGGTCCTTGGGGTTGCAAAGAGCCGGACATGACTGAGCAACTTCACTTTCACTTCACTAAGGAATGTGGCGTGCTGTAGTCCATGGGGTCACAAAGAGTTGGACACTATTTAGCAGAATGAACAACAACATATGAGGTTGATATTTCTCTTGTATACAATAATGTATGTGGGTTTTATTATTCCAATTTTATTTAGCCACTCTTTCAAAAATAACAGAAACTCTATCATTCAAATATTCTAATAGGATTGAGATTTCTCTTTATTTTAACACTAGTTTAAAGTTATTTTCAAATAATCTATTTCTGTAGGTTTTATATTCATGTGAATGTATGGCAAAAACCACCACAATACTGTAAAGTAATTAGCCTCCAATTAAAATAAATAAATTAAAAATATATATACTTCTCAGGTGTCCCAGTGTGAAGAAACCACCTGCCAATGCAAGAGAAACAGGA
Source organism: Oreotragus oreotragus (assembly GCA_006410675.1). Taxonomy (NCBI): domain Eukaryota; kingdom Metazoa; phylum Chordata; class Mammalia; order Artiodactyla; family Bovidae; genus Oreotragus; species Oreotragus oreotragus. The sequence continues at coordinate 190,473 of SJYX01008282.1, forward strand.
GACATGGGTTTGATCCCTGCATCAGCAATATTCCCTGGAGTAGAAATGGCAACACACTCCAGTATTCTTGCCTGTGAATTACATGAACAGAGGAGTCTGGTGGGCTACATTCCATGGGGTCACAGAGAGTTGGACATGACTGAGTGACTGAGCAAATCAAATATTTCGGTATACCAAAAGGATAATAGATCATGACCAAGTTGGGTTTATTTTAACAATGCAATACCAGTTTAACAATCCAAAATCAATTAATGTTATTAACCATGGAAAAGAAGAGTAAAACAGAGAAAACCATATGGTCATATAAATAGTTATAGAAATGGCATTTCACAAACTTCAATATCCATTCATCATTTTTAAAAAAATTAAGAATTTGTAATTAAAGGATTTTCTCAACCTAATAAAGATTATTTATGAAAAACCAATAACACAACATTATTTTTAATAAAAAGCCAAATAATTTTTCCCTACGATCAGAAATAGGCAAGAGCTTTTGTTATCATGACTTGTTTTCAATATTTCACGATAGTGCTAACCAATTAAATAATGAAAGAATGATATAATAGTAGTTCTTCTGCAAAAAAACATTTAAACTTGTCTCTATTTTGCAGAAGATATGATTGTATAGTAAAAAGGAAACCAAAAATAATTTTCAAAACATGGATTTTGTTAAGATAAATAAAACCCTTTGTCTTATATTGGAGAAACTAAAGTATTATCTGATCATCATCCCATGTTTGGGAGTTCATGTACACCCATGGCGGATTCATGTCAATGTATGTCAAATCCAATACACTACTGTAAAGTAAAATAAAGTAAAAAAAAAAAAAAAAACTACAATGACATACCACCTCACACCGATCAGAATGGCCATCATCAAAATGTATACAAATAATAAATGCTGGAGAGGGTGTGGGAAAAAAAAATCCATTTTGTTAAACCTATGATTTGGAGGAAACATTTATGAGATTTCAACATATTAAAAAATTGTTATGTAAATGCATGAAATTGTTCATGAGTATTTTGTGAATATAGTTTATAACATCTCAAAACAAGTCGTTTTCCATAATAGTTCAATAAATAAAAACTGTGTTTTCCAAAAGCTTTTATTTAATTTAATGTTCTGTGTTGAGTTTAGAATGCCTTTATTTTTCTTTTAATTTAATTTATTCTCAAACTAAAATATTAATTTGTAGATATCAGGTATTTATTTTGCAGGTTTTGATATAGTAAGTGTAAGAAAGGAGTGAGTCTTTACTAAGTATCATTATGAAATTCTATCAGTTTTAAGATATCTATTTACAGTACTTTTAATAGAAGATATTTTTAGTTAATACCCAATCAAAAAGTTTCAATGAAAGCAAGATGCATTCACACTGCACACTTAATTAGGTTATGAATAGTTTATTAAAATAGCAGTTTTCACAATATAACCCTATGAATCTAAAAAAACATAAACTTCAAATTTTAAAACAACTAATTTTATGATATCTCTTTGTGCTATGAACTCACAACATGTTGGAATATTCCAGTTAAAAGATTATTTCTTCAACTTTACAAATAGCCAATTTAAATATCGTTAATTTCCCACAATGCATCTCTTCATTTAATTAATCAGTAGTAATTTTAATTTGACTAATAAGAGATATTTTCTTTTTTGAAAAATGTAAAGCAATTCCCAAGATACTATGACACCCAAAAGGAATATCTGAAAACAATCAAATTTAAGAAAATAACTAACTTCATCATTTTCCTGTATTCCCATAAAATGAACAAGGGAAAATATATCACTATGTTGATGTATGGCAAAACCGATACAATATTGTAAAGTAAAAAATAAATAAATAAATTCAATTTTAATTTATTAAAAAAAACTTCAAGTCTATTTTTAGTTAAACTGATTTTTCAGGCAACTATAAATATCATGGAGTTAGAATGAAAAACAGAACTTTGAAATTTAAGCAAACACAGTGATAATATTAACACTAATATTAGTTGGAATTTTAGCCTACTATATGTAATATTTTAAAACATACTTAATTTTAAGCCACATTCAAGACACTATGGTACTGGCACAAAGACATATCTGACTCTTTTTTGAACTCATGGACTAAGCCCTCTAGGCTCTTCTGTCCATAGAATTTCCCAGGCAGAAATACTGGAGTGAGTTGCCATTTCATTCTCTAGGAGATCTTCCCTAGCCAGGGATCAAAGCCACTTCTCCTGTAATGGCAGGTGGAATCTTTACTATGATGCCACCAAGGAAGCCTAAACATACATTACATCAGAGTTTTTAAAGCTTTTATTGGTATGCATTATACTTCACTATAGATTAAAAAGAAAATATGTGCAGTGACACTTTGGGGATCTTCTTTGGATGTCTAAGTTAAGTATGTACCTCAAATGTTCAGAGATTCTAAAATATACATATTTATTTCTCAAAAATAGATATACTTTGTTTCACTTATGTTATGCACAACAAAATTTTAAAAGATTGTTTTCTTTATCAAGATGTGTATCTTTGTTTCAAAACTACTAATGGAAAATCATGTTTCTTTCCTTATTTTAACTAATTGCGATGTAATTTTAAACAAATTGTTGGTTGTATATATGGCATACATACATAAACACATATTTGACTTTATACTTATATATTTTTCTGGACATTATGGTATGTATACATATAGTTCAGAAATATTAAATATTTTAAAATAAAATCAGTTATAAACAAATGTTCACCAATATTTAGTAAGGAAATAACATTCTTAAAATGTAACATTGGAATCAAAACACATGAAAAGAAATAAATTAGAAAAGCATTAAAGAAAAAAAAGAAAGAAATTAGAAAAAAAACTCTGAGTAAATGTTATCAGCTTTATATAAAAGTAATTATTATTATAAATAAACCTAAGCAAGGAAGAAAACAACACGTTGTTTATAGTTTGTACTTATGTATCATATGCTTTCAAATATGTTAGATATTTCTAAAGTTATAGAAAGTGACAGTACTGTCTGGAAAACAATTATATTTGGAGTAAAGTATAAAAAGTTTTATATTAGAAATGTGTTGCTTAGTTTTATTTTTGCTTGCAGAAGTAAAAGTGTAATGATAATAATTAGCACTACAGAATTTCTTTGACAATTTGAAACCACTAAGCATTTTACAGAAACTATTGATCTCTGATTTAATCTTTAATCAAAAAATAAAAATATTGTTTTTCCCACCTATCATCATAAATTAAGGGGTTGAATTATGTCTTCAAATGCACTCCAGTCATCTTAGGCTGTCAAGAAAATTAATTTTTCTAATCTAATTATCTCTGTCTTGTAAAACTTTCTGGCTTTTATTATTTACTTAAAATCAGGAATTATAAAGCAATAAATTATTCTTATTAATTTCATTGCTTAGGTCATTAAAGAACTCCTAATTGTCACAGGTAGTAAATAGCTGTCTTCAAATTATTCTTACTCTCATCTTTAATTACCACTTCCCTCCTCTCTTTTTGAGCTCTCTCTTCTCTTCCAACTATTCTGACTCTCCCTGGGTTTCTGGCCTTTTTCAGTCTCCTGTTAAGATTTGCTCTTATTCCATACACTCCTTAAATGTTGGAGTTCCTAAACTGGCTCTTTTACTACTCACAACCTTTCAAGAAGAATCATCAATTTCTCTTGGTTTATTTTACATCTGGTGCCATTTGTCTTACATGCTAGCTTTAAGAATTGGAACCTACTCACTTGAGTTTTCCCAGCTTCATTTAAAATAAACAAGTTTGTTATTGTTCAGTCGTTCAGTCGTTTCTCTTTGTGACCCCTTTGACTTAAACATGCCAGGCTTCCCTGTCCTTCACCATCTCTTGGAGTTTGTTCAAACTCATGTCCATTGAATCAATGATGCCATCCAACCATCTCATCCTCCGTTGCCCCTTCTGCTCCTGTCTTCTATCCTTCCCAGTATCAGAAATTTTCCATTGTGTCAGTTCTTTGCATCAGGTGGCCCAAGTTCAAGTTCTTCACCAGGTTGCCCATTCAAGCTGATGCTGGAGCTTCAGTTTCAGCATCTGTCCTTCCAGTGAATATTCATGGTAGATTTCCAGGACTGACTGGTTTGATCTCCTTGCAGTCCAAGGGAATCTCAGGACTCTTTTCGAACATCACAGTTCAAAAGCATTAATTCTTTGGTGCTCAGCCTTCTGTATAGTCCAGCTCTCACATCTACACATGTTTACTGGAAAAACCATAGCTTTGTCTATATGGACCTTTTGGCAAAGTGATGTCTTTGCTTTTTAATATGCAGTCCAGGTTTGTTATAGGTTTTCCCAAAAGAGGCAAGCATCTTAATTACATAGCTGCACTCCCCATCTGCAGTGATTTTGGAGCACAAGAAAATAAAGTCAGCCACGGTTTACATTGTTTCCCCATATGTATTCCATGAAGTGATGGGAAGGATGCTATAATCTTTGCTTTTCGAATGTTGAGTTTTAAGTCAGGTTTTTCACTCTCCTCTTTCACCTTCCTCAAGAGGCTCTTTAGTTCTTTTTTGCTTTCTGCCATAAAGGTGGTGCCATGTACATATATGAGGTTATTGATATTACTCCTGGAAATGTTGATTCCAGCTTGTGATTCACCCAACATGGCATTTATCTTGTTGTGCTTTGCATAGAAGTTAAATAAACAGGGTGACAATGTACAGCCTTCATAAACTCCTTTCCCAATTTTGAACCAGTCTGTACTTCCATGTTTTGTTCTAACTGTTACTTCTTGAGCTTCATACAGATTTCTCACAAGGTAGGTAATGTGGACGGGTATTCATGTCTTTTTAAGAATTTTCCACAGTTGATTGTGATCCACACAGTCAAAGGCTTTTGTGTAGTCAATAAAGCAAAAATAGATGTTTTTTCTGGAACTATCTTGCTTTTTCCATGATCCATCAGATGTTGGCAATTTGATCTCTGGTTTCTCTGCCTTTTCTAAAGCCAGCCTGAATATCATGAAGTTCACAGTTCACGTATTGCTGAAGCCTGGCTTAGAGAATTTTGAGCATCTCTTTACTAGCATAGGAGATGAGTACAATTGTGCAGTAGTTTGAGCATTCTTTGGCATTACCCTTCTTTGGGATTGGAATGAAAACTGACCTTTTCCAGTCCTGTGGCCACTGCTGAGTTTTCCAAATTTGCTGGCATATTGAGTGCAACACTTTCAGCGCATTGTCTTTCAGGATTTGAAACAGCTCAACTGGAATTCCATCACCTCCACTCGCTTTGTTCATAGTGATACTTCCTAAGGCCCGCTTAACTTGACACTCCAGGATATCTAGCTCTAAGTGAATGCTCAGACCATCATGGTTTTCTGGATCATGAAAATCTTTTCTGTATAGTTCTTCTGTGTATTCTTGCCACCTCTTCTTAATATCTTCTGCTTCTGCTTCTTCCATACTATTTCTGTACTTTATTGAACTCATCTTGGCATTAAATGACCCTTTGACATCTCAAATTTTCTTGAAGAGATCTCTAGTCTTTCCCATTCTATTGTTTTCCTTTATTTATTTATGTTGATTACTTTGGAAGGCTTTCTTACCTTTCCTTGCTGTTCTTTGGAACTCTGCATTAAGATAGATATATATTTCCTTTTGTTCTTTGCCTTTTGCTTCTCATCTTTTCTCAGCTATTTGTAAGGCTTCCTCAGACAACCATTTTGCCTTTTTGGATTTCTTTTTCTTGGGAATGGTTTTGATCACTGCCTCCTGTACAGTGTTAGGAACCTCCATCCATATATCTTCAGTCACTCTATCAGATCTAATCTCTTGAATCTATGTGTCACTTCTTCTCTATAATCATAAGGGATTTGATTTAGGTCATATCTGAATGGCCTAGTGGTTTTCCCTACTTTCTCCAATTCAGCATTTTGCAATAAGAAGTTCATAATCTGAGCCACAGTCAGCTCCCAGTCTTGTTTTTTCTTTTTTTTCAGTTTTTATTTAATGTTTATTTGGATTTTTTTTCCTGAGAATTACTGCTTATTTTGTTTATCTTTATCTTATTGTATTGTGTTATTCTTTAAACATTTTGAATAGAAAAGTGTTATGCTGACTGTATAGCACTTCTCCAAATTCGGCTGCAAAGAATATAATCAATCTGATTTCAGTATTGACCATCTGGTGATAGCCATGTGTAGAGTCATGTCTTGTGTTGTTGGAAGAGGGTGTTTGCTATGACCAGTGTGTTCTCTTGACAAAACTCTGTTAGCCTTTGCCATGCTTCATTTTGTACTCTGAGGCCAAACTTGCCTATAAATCCAGGTAACTCTTGACTACCTTCTTTTGCATTTCAGTCATCTATGATGAAAATGACATCTTTTGGGGGTGTTNTGTGTTGTTGGAAGAGGGTGTTTGCTATGACCAGTGTGTTCTCTTGACAAAACTCTGTTAGCCTTTGCCATGCTTCATTTTGTACTCTGAGGCCAAACTTGCCTATAAATCCAGGTAACTCTTGACTACCTTCTTTTGCATTTCAGTCATCTATGATGAAAATGACATCTTTTGGGGGTGTTATTGTTGGAATTGTTTAAAATAAAGTTGGAATTATTTAAAATAAAGCTTATTTTGTATTTATTTATTAATTCAAAAATTCTAAGAGGAATCATCATAGAAAGATTTTGTTTGTAATCATTCATTTCTTTCCTGTTATAAAAATATAGATTGATACACTTCCCATATTTATTTTCAAATATCATCTCTCACTAGAACAGAGGGAAATGCATTCTCCTGCCATCTTGATAGTTTAGCCAGGTGAAATTTTTTTTTCAAATTTATTTGAAAATTATTTTGATGAGAGCTTGATTTCCCCTCTATGTTCCTCTAATCCACCATGAAAGAAAAATAACCCTGAATCCAGAATAAGGAACCAAATAGAACAGATTTGAACTCATGTAAGTCTGGGAAAACCATCAGGGCCATACCTGACCCATATATAAATGACCAAAAATATGTTTTAAGTTGTTGAGTTTGGAGTTTGATTTTTATGCACTATTGCTATGAAACTAATATGAAAACAATGAATATTAGTCAAAAATCTTAAGAGACTTTCAGTGTGAGCAGACTATATACCATAATAGTCCTACCCAGGACCTACATTCCTTTTTTCTAACAGTTTTGCATTTGTCCCTCATTCATTATCTCCAGTATTTAAACAAAAGCAGTTTATGTGTGTATTTCTGTGTGTGTGTGTATATATATACACATATATATTAATGTACATATATATTTACATATATATAAAGAAGAAATACACTAATTTTTTCTTATTTAGTTCAATCAAACTGTAGAAAAAACATTAACAAAAACATTCCTGCATTTCTCTCTTCTTATCCGTACAATCACAAAGTGAAAAATTGTGAGAGAAATTTAAGAAAATTCAATTCACAACTATAGGGGAAATCTCTACATTTTTATCATAAATATAATTGTTGGCTAAGTATTGCCGTTATAACCATAGTCTCTTAAATCCATGATTTCTAAAAGATAATTTTTAAATTGTTCTCCTTATAAATTCATCAGATAGTACTCAAATAATTACCCAAACTCAGTACATGAATCATTAAATTAATTAAATAAGGAGGCTGCTAGATTGGTATGGCCTATGTAAGCAAACAAAAGTCTAAACCTGTAAGTGCCTCAAGGTTTTGAAATCAAAGCCTAGGTCTATTCAGTCACAAATATAGACAACTACACTGTAGGTTACAGGCAATCAATTATTTCCTACTTTGTGTCTGCCTTTTCTCTATTTTTTTTTCCTAGAGCTCCTATGGATAGAGTGTTCCTAATCACTTCTGGTTGGGCACTGACAAATTCTAAGAAATTTCTGCTAAATAAACCTTTAACACTTATAATATGCTTTGGTTTATCTTTTACAAGTAATAGTATCATTAATCATCAGGAATATATAAATCAAAATCACAATAAGCTGTCACCTCACACCTATCAAAATGTCTATCATCAAGCAAATGTTGGTAAGGATGTGGAGAAAAGGAGCCCTCTTACAGTTTTTTGGGATGTAAATTGATGCAGTCACTACGGAAAACAATATGGAGATTTCCAGAAAAGTAAAAATAAAACTACCATATGATCCAGCAACTTCTCTCCTGGGTACATATCCAAAGAAAAGGAAAGCAGTAATTGGAAAACATTTACACACCCTAGTGTGCATAGTAACATTATTTCCAATTGCCAAGACATGAATGTAACCTGAAAGTCTATTAGCAAAAGAATGGGTGAAACTAATGTTTATATACATACATACATACACTTATATATAGTAATGTTTATAACAGTTCAGTCACTCACTCATGTCCAACTCTTTGAGACTCCATGGAATGCAGCAAGCCAAGCTTCCCTGTCCATCATCAACTACTCCCAGAGCTTGCTCAAACTCATGTCCATTGAGTCGGTTATGGCATCTGACCATCTCATCTTCTATCATCCCCTTCTCCTCCTGCTTTCAATCTTTACCAGCATCAGGGTCTTTTCCAATGAGTTAGTGCTTTGTATCAAGTGGCCAAAATATTGGGGTTTCAGCTACAGCATCAGCCCTTTCAATGGATATTCAGGACTGATTTCCTTTAGGATTGACTGATTGGATCATCATATAGTCTGGGATTCTCAAGAGTCTTCTCCAACACCACAGTTCAAAGGCATCAATTTTTCAGCACTCAGCTTTCTTTATAATCCAGCACTCACATCCATACTTAACTACTGGAGAAAAATGTAGCTTTGACTAGATGGACCTTTGTCAATAAAGAATGTCTCTGCTTTTTAATACACTGTCTAGGTTGGTCATAGGTTTTCTTCCAAGGAGCAAGCATCTTTTAATTTTGTGGCTGCAGTCACTATCTGCAGTTAATTTTGAAGCCCAAGGAAGTAAAAACTGGCACTGTTTCCATTGTTTCCCCATCTATATCGTGAAGTGATGGGACTAGATGCCATGATCTTAGTTTTCTGAATATTGAGTTTTAAGCCAGATTTTTCACTCTCCTCTTGTAATTGCGAGAGGCTCTTTAGTTCTCCTCACTTTCTACCATAAGGATGGTGTCATCTGCGTATCTGAGGTTATTGATAATTCTCCTGGCAATCTTGATTCCAGCTTGTGCTTCATCCAGCCCAGCACTTTGTATAATGTACTCTGCACATAAGATAATTGAGCAAAGTGACAGTATACAGCCTTGACATACTCCTTTCCCAATCTGGAACCAGTCCATTTTTCTTGGTCCAGTTCTTACTGTTGCTTCTTGACCTGCATACGGATTTCTCAGGAGGCAGATTAGGTGGTCTGGTATTCCCATCTCTAAGAATTTTCCACAGTTTTTTGTGATCCACATAGTCAAATGCTTTGGAATAGTCAATAAAGCAGAAGAAGATGTTTTTCTGGGACTCTCTTGCATTTTCTATGATCCAAAAGATGTTGACTATTTGATTTCTTATTCCTCTGCCTTTTCTAAATCCAGCTTTAACATCTAGAAATTCTCAATTCAAGTATTGTTGAAGCCTCACTTGGAAAATATTGAGCATTACTTTATATATAAATAATACTAAGCCATGAAAAGAATGAAAGTACAAGTGCACCTGGAGAGTATTATGGTTAATAAAGTAAGTCAGACAGATAAGACCATGAAATTAAACGATGTTTTCTCCTTGGTAGTAAAGCTATGACAAACCTAGTAAGGGTATTAAAAAGTAGACACCTCAGTTCCTTGACAAATGCCCGTATAGTAAAAACTATGTTTTTTCCAGTAGTCCTGTACAGATGTGAGAGTAGGACCATAAAGATAGCTGAACACCGAAGAATCGATGCTTTTGAACTGTGGTGCTGGAGAAGACTCTTGAGAGTCCCTTGGACTGCAAGGAGATCAAACCAATCAATCCTAAAGGAAATCAACCCTAAACATTCACTGGAAGAACTGATGGTGAAGCTGAAGTTCAAGCTCCAATATTTGGCCACCTGATGTGAAGAACTGATTTGTTGGGAAAGATCCTGATGCTGGGAAAGATTGAAAGCAGGAGGAGAAGAAAGCAACAAAGGATGAGATGGTTGGATGGCATCACCTACTTAATGGACATGAGTTTGAGCAAGCTCAGGGAGTTGATGAAGTACAGGGAAGCCTGGTGTGCTACAGATCATGTGGTCACAAAGAGTTGTGCACTACTGAGTGAGTAAACAACAAAAATAAATATACAGAATCTTAAAAAAATGAAGGAATGCATGTAACAAAATGGAAACAGATTCACAGATATAGAAAGCATATTAGTGCTTACCTGAGAGGAGAGTGACGGGGATAAGGGTAAAATTGGGAGGAAGGAGTTTAAGAGCTACCAAGTGCTATGTATAAAATAAATAAGGATCTATAATCCCTGTGTATACAGAGAATATAGAGAATATTTTATAATAACTTTAAATGGATTATAATCTGTAAAAATATTGAATCACTGTTGCACACCTGAAACTAATACAATATGGTTAATTAACTGTACTTTAATAAAAGTAAATAATAAATAAAAGAAGCAAACTTGACTCTCACAACCATGACTACTAATTTTCCATCTTTATTATTTTTTAAACTCATCTTTTCCTCTCCCCAAATGGCTACTAACAGAAATTTTATTATCTCTTTCTTAAAATACTGACATTCTTCAAATTTGGCTTTTCTTCATGACTATTGTTACATACTTTAACAATATCAAAAATAAATACAAAAATAAGAATACTGATAATAGTAATAGTAATATCAATTTTTGCTATATAAATAGCTAACTCATCTATAGAACTTAGATTTTAAGCATTATGCTAAATACTCTATATTCTGTCATTCAGTTCAGTCACTCAGTAGTGTCTGACTATTCGCAACCCCATAGAATGCAGCAGGCCAGTCTTCCCAGTCCATGACCAATTCCCAGAGCTTGCTCAAACTCATGTCCATCAAACTGGTGATGCCATCCAACCATCTCATCCTGTTATCCACTTCTGTTCCTCCAATCTTTCTCTGCATCAGGGTCTTTTCTAGTGAATCAGCTATTTGCACCAGGTGGATGAAGTATTGAGGTTTCAGCTTCAGCATCAGCCCTTCCAAAGGATATTTAGGACTGATTTTCTTTAGGATGGACTGGTTGGATCTCCATACAGTCCAAGAGACTCTCAAGAATCTTCTCCAATACCACAGTTCAAAAGCATCAATTCTTCAGTGCTCAGCTTTCTTTATAGTCCTACTCTCACATCAATACATCACTACTGGGAAAACCATAGCCTTGATTAAATGGACCTTTGTAGACCAAGTAATGTCTCTACTTTTTAGNCAGTTCAAAAGCATCAATTCTTCAGTGCTCAGCTTTCTTTATAGTCCTACTCTCACATCAATACATCACTACTGGGAAAACCATAGCCTTGATTAAATGGACCTTTGTAGACCAAGTAATGTCTCTACTTTTTAGTATACTGTCTCCTTTGGTCATAGCTTTTCTTCCAAGAAGGAAGTGTCTTTTAATTTCATGGCTTAAGTCACCATCCACAGCGAATTTTGAGTCCAAGAAAATAAAGTCTGTCAGTGTTTCCACTGTTTCCTCATCTATTTGCCATGAAGTGATGGGCCTGGATACCATGATCTTAGTTTTCTGAATGTTGAGCTTTAAGCTAACTTTTTCACTCTGCACTCTCACTTTCATCAAGAGGCTCTTTAGTTCCCATTCACTTTCTACCATAAGGGTGGTGTCATCTGCCTATCTGAGGTTATTGATATTTTTCCAGACAATCTTGATTCCAGCTTGTGCTTCATCCAGCCAGCCATTTCACATGATGTACTCTGCCTATAAGTTAAATAAGGGGATTGACAATATACAGCCTTTATGTACTCCTTTTCCAGTTTGGAACCAGTCAGTTGTTCCATTTCCAGTTCTAACTGCTGCTTCTTGACCTGCATACAGATTTCTCATTAGGCAAATAAGGTGGTCTGGTATTCCCATATCCTGAAGAATTTTCAGTTTTTTTTTTTTTTTTTTTTTTTTGTCCATGCAGTCAAAGCCTTAGGTGTAGTCAATAAAGCAGAAGTAGATGTTTTTCTGGAACTCTCTTGCTTTTTTGATGATCCAACAGATGTTGGCAATTTGATCTATTGTTCCCCTGCCTTTTCTAAATCCAGCTTGAACATTTGGAAGTCCAGGGTTCATACTGTTGAAGCCTGGCTTGGAGAATTTTGAGCATTACTTTGCTACCATGTGAGATGAGCACAATTGTTTGGTAGTTTGAACGTTCCTTCTAATTTCCTTTCTTTGGGATTGGAATGAAAACTGACCTTTTCCAGTCCTGTGGCCACTGTTGAATTTTCCAAATTTGTTGGCATATTGAGTGCAGCACTTTCAACAGCATGGTCTTTTAAGATTTGAAAGAACTCAACTGGAATTCCATCACCTCCATTAGCTTTGTTCATAGTGATGCTACCTAAGGCCCACTTGACTTGCATTCCAGGATGTCTTGCTCTAGGTGAATGATCACACCTTCGTGATTATCTGGGTCATGAAGATCTGTTTTGCATAGGAATGCCACGTATTGTTGCCATCTCTTCTTGATATTTTCTGCTTTTGTTAGGTCCATTCCATTTCTGTCCTTTATTGTGCTCATTTTTGAATGAAATATTCCCTTTCTTGAAGAGATCTCTAGTCTTCCTCTTTCTATTTCTTCCCTGTATTGCTTTGCTCTGATCACTGAGGAATCTTAACTCTTATCTTTTCTTGCTATTCTTTGGAACTCTGCATTCAGATGGATGTCTTTCCTCTGCCCCTTTGACTTTAGCTTCTCTTCTTTTCTCAGCTATTTGTAAGGCCTCTTCAGACAACCATTTTGACTTTTTGCAGTTCTTTTTCTTAGAGATAGTCTCAATCACTGCCTCCTGTGCAATGTCATGAACTTTTGCCCATAATTTATCAGGCACTCTATCTATCAGGTCTAATCCCTTGAATCTATTTCTCACTTCCATTGTATAATCCTAAGAGATTTTATTTAGGTCATCCCAGAATGGTCTAGTGATTTTCCCTACTTTCTTCAATTTACGTCTGAATAATGAGTTCATGATCTGTCCCACAATCAGCTCCCAGTCTTGTTTTTGCTGACTTCATAGAGCTTCTTCATCTTTGGCTCCAAAGAGTATAATCAATCTGATTTTGGTATGACCATCTGGTGTTGTCCATGAGTAGAGTTTCTTCTTTTGTTGTTGGAAGTGGATTTTGGCTATGATCAGTGTGTTCTCTTGGCAAAACTCTTTAGCCTTTGCTCTTCTTCATTCTGTACTCCAAGGCCCAATTTACCTTTTACTCCAGATAGCTATTGCCTTCCTACTTTTGCATTCCAGTCCCCTATGATGAAAAGGACATCTTTTTTGGATGTTCTAGAAGGTTTTGTAGGTCTTCATAGAACCTTTCAGCTTATTTTGCATTACTTATGGGGCATAGACCTGAATTACTGTGATATTGAATGGTTTGCATTGGAAACGAACAGAGATCATTCTGTCATTTTCCAGATTGCATCCAAGTACTGCATTTCAGACTGTTTTGTTGACAATGAGGGCTACTCCATTTTGTCTAAGGATTTTTGCCCTCAATAGTAGATATAATGTTTAGCTGAATTAAATTTGCCCATTCTGATCCATTTTAGTTCACTGATTCCTAAAATGTTGATGTTCACTTTTGCCATTTCCTGTTTGACCACTTCCAATTTAACTTGATTCATGGACCTAACATTCCAGGTTCCTACACAATATTGTTCTTTACAGCATTGGATTTTACTTCCATCACCTGTCCCATTTACAACTGGGTGTTGTTTTTGCATTGGCTCTGTCTCTTCATCCTTTCTGAAGTTATTTTTTGACTCTTCTCCTGTAGCATTTTGGACACCTACCAACCTGGGGAGTTCATCTTTCAATGTCCTATATTTTTGCCTTTTCATACTGTCCATGGGGGTCTCAAGGCAAGAATACTGAAGTGGTTTGCCATTACCTTCTCCAGTGGACCACGTTTTATCAGAATTTTCCACCATGACCCATCCATTTTGGGTGGCCCTACATGGCATGTAGTACTACCGTGCAGTACTTGGATGCAATCTGAAAAATGACAGAATGATCTCTGTTCATTTCCAAGGAAAACCATTCAATATCACAGTAATCAAATTCTATGCCCTGATCAGTAATGCTGAAGAAGCTAAAGTTGAATGGTTCTATGAAGATCTACAAGACCTTTTAGAACCAACACTCAAAAAAGATGTCCTTTTCATTATAGGGGATTGGAATGTAAAATTGTAATTCAAGAAACACATGGAGAAACAGGCAAATTTGGCCTTGGAGTAGAGAATGAAATGGGGCAAAGGCTAATAGTTTTGCTGAGAGAATATACTGGTTAGAGCAAATACCCTCTTCCAGAAACACAAGAGAAGACTCTACACATGGACCATACTGAAGAAGAAGAAATGCAGAAAACCAGAATGACTGTCTGAGGAGGCCTTACAAATAGCTATGAAAAGAAGAGAAGTGAAAAACGAAGGAGAAAAGGAATGATATACCCATTTAAATACAGAGTTCCAAAGAATAGCAAGAAGAGATAAGAAAGACTTACCCAATGATCAGTGCAAAGAAACAGAGAAAAACAAAAGAATGGGAAAGACTAGAGATCTTCAGAAAAATTAGAGATACCAAGGGAACATTTCATGCAAAGATGGGTTCAATAAAGAACAGAAATGGTATGGCCCTAACAGAAGCAGAAGATATTAAGAGGTGGCAAGAATACACAGAAGAACTCTACAAAAAAGATCTTCAAGACCCAGATAATCATGATAGTGTGATCACTAACCTAGAATAGGATAACCTGGAATGTGAAGTAAAGTGGGCCTTAGGAAGCATCTCTATAAACAAAACTAGTGGAGGTGATGGAATTGCAGTTGAGCTATTTCAAATCATGAAAGATGATGCTGTGAAAGTGCTGCACTCAATATGTCAGCAAATCTGTAAAACTCAGCAGAGGCCACAGGACTGGAAAAGGTCAGTTGTCATTCCATTCCCAAAAAAGACAATAACAAAGTATGCTCAAACTACTGCACAATTGCACTCAGCTCACACTCTAGCAAAGAAATGCTCAAAATTCTCTAAGCCAGGCTTCAGCAATACATGAATCATGAACTTCCACATGTTCAAGCTGGTTTTAGAAAAGGCAGAGGAACCAGAGATAAAATTGCCAAGACCTACTGGATCATCAAAAATGCAAGAGAGTTCCAGAAACTCATCTATTTCTGCTTTATTGACTATGCCAAAGACTGCTTTATTGACTATGCCATAAACTGTTGGAAATTCTGAAAGAGACGGGAATACCAGACCACCTGACCTGCCTTTTGAGAAATCTGTTTGCAGTTCAGGAAGTGACAGTTAGAACTGAACAGGAACAACAGACCGGTTCCAAATAGGAAAAGGAGTATGTCATGTCTATATATTGTCACCCTGCTTATTCAACTTATATGCAGAATGCATCATGATAAACGTTGGGCTGGATGAAGCACAAGCTGAAATCACATTGCTGGGAGAAATATCAATAACCTCAGATATGCAGATGACCCTTATGGCAGAATGTGAAGAAAAACTAAAGAGCCTCTTGATGAAGGAGAAAGAGCAGAGTTAGAAAGCTGTTAAAGTTAACATTCAGAAAACTAAAATCATGGTATTCAGCTCCATCTCTTCATGGCAAATAGATAGTTAAACAGTGGAAACAGTGTCTGACTTTATTTTGGGGGGCGGGGCTTCAAAATCACTGCAGATGATGACTGCAGCCATGAAATCAGAAGACACTCCTTGGAAGAAAATTTACGACCAACCTAGTGGTTTAGTTGCTAAGTCATGTCTGACTCTTGCAACCTCACAAACTGTAGCTGCCAGGCTCCTCTGCCCATGGCATTTTCCAGGCAAGAATACTGGAGTGGATTGCCATTTCCTTCTCCAGGGGATCTTCCCGACCTAGGAATCAAACCCAGGTCTCCAGTATTGCAAGCAGATTCTTTACCAACTAAGCTATGAGGGAAGCCCTAGACAGCATATTAAAAAGCTGAGACATGCTTTTGAACTGTGTTGTTGCAGAAGACTCTTGAGAGTCACTTGATCTGCAAGGAGATTGAACCATCCTAAAGGAAATCAGTCTTGGGTGATCATTGGAAGGACTTATGTTGAAGCTGAAACTCCAATACTTTGGCCACCTGTTGCGAAGAGCTGACTAATTTGAAAAGACCCTGATGCTCAGAGAGATTGAGGGCCAGAGAAATGGACAACAGAGGATGAGATGGTTGGATGCCATCACTGACTCAATGAACATGGTTTGGGTAAACTCTGGGTGTTGGTGATAAACAGGGAGGCCTGGCAGGTTTCAGTCCATGGGGTTGCAAAGAGTCGGGCACGACTGAGCGACTGAACATGGCATGGCTCAATTTAATTCCGATGACAATTTTATGTTAAAGTTATGAAACTGAGACATTTAGATTCTAACTTCGTTACCCAGGTACATATGAGTAAACTGTAGTAGAAGTGGTATTTATGTAGAAACAATCTGATTTCAAAACCCACGTTAATTTAATCACCATCTATGCTATATTTTGTCTCTGTATCTGCAAAATGGAATAGGTTATTGTCTTTCCATGTGACATAACGGTAAAGAGTCTGCCTGCCAAATCAGGAGATGTAGTAGACTTGGATTTGATCCCTGGGCCAGGAAAATCCTTTGGTGTAGAAAATGGCAATACAGTCCACTATTCTTGTCTGGAAAATTCCATGAACAGAGAAGACTGGTGGGCTACTGTCTGTGTGGTAAAAAGAGTACAACATGACTGAGAGCACACACACAAATACGATATATCACTTCTCTACTTGAACATCTTCTGTGAAGCTCTTAATCTCTTTTGAAATAATATTGTGTTAATCTTTATACTGTGACATAGAAGGTAATCTATGATTTATTCTACTCCTCTATCTTCAGCTTCATTTCACATCCTTCTTAGCATTAGTTTTATCATTCAAAAAGAACAAACTTTATAAAACATGTTATTTCTTGCTTTCCACACTTTTTTTAGATTTTTCTGTCTTTCTACTTTTAAAGCCCCTAGTCTTTCTTTAGAATTTAGTTTTAAACTGAATCAAGTTTTGAGATGTTCTGAATCAGTGAGCCAAACTGAGATAATAAACCCTCTTCCAAACTACCATGAGCTTTTGTGATATACAGATATCCTGTGGATACTTGCTCTTCCCTACTTCTTACACATTAAGATTTGAGTTGTTTTGAGTGAGGGATTTTAACTTCATCTTTGTTCTCCAGGCCCTTAGAAACATAAATTCTAAATCATTCTGATAGTATTGTGACAGTGAAAGAAACATGAAACAAGGTGTAAGTGTAAACTATTATGATGGTTAAATATCTTAATGTTATATATATATTACTTAACTGAGTGGAATTTTTAGTGCTGTGTATTCTGGTGAGGGAGAATGGGGTATAACTATAGATAATACTGAGGTCATCAATTTTACAAAAGCTTCACCTACTCTTAAAGATGCTTTGATTAGGATAATACAATAAAGCCAATAGAAAAAAAGTAAAGTATTGCTTTTTAAGGAGAAAAGATGGGAAGAATAAAAAGGATTCAAACATAAAGTGATATTAAATGATATATATATATATATATATATATGTTTGAATCCTTTTTATTCTTCCTATCTCTTCTCTTTAAAAAGCAATACTTTACTTTTTTCTATTGGCTTTATTATATTATCCTAATCAAAGCATCATTAAGAGAAACCCAAGTAAGATGGTAGGTGTTGCAAGAGGGCAGACACACTGAAACCATAATCACAGAAAACTAGTCAGTCTAATCACACCAGGACCACAGCCTTGTCTAACTCAATGAAATTAAGCCATGCCCATGGGGC